>JAODYD010000026.1:180652-454736 GCA_026262445.1 Bipolaris bicolor
GTTCATTTACTTTTTTTTTCGAATATCCCGTCATTTTTTCCTACCGTACTTCCCGTTTTGAATCAGTGGAGTTTTATGTCTTTTGTGGGTTTGACTCAGGGTTCTTTCTCTTGCGAGCGTCGCCATTGTGCGTTGTTGTTTGTTGTTTCCCGAATGCGAATCCGGGTTAGGGCTAGGCGGTGCGCGGGCGGGCGGCTACTGTGTATGTAAGTGATTGACGGGGGTGGAGGGCCATGTTTTTGCGGATGTGGGCGACAGGCTACGTCATTTGGGATCGTGATCGTCCGCTGGGCGGGCTGGTCCTTTTTTTCTTGTCAGCTTCACTTGGATGAAAGGTTGAGTTTTGTTGTGCGTTTGACTGCGTGGGGAGGGGGCGGCGGCGGCCTGGATGGATGGATTTAGGGTTCTGAGGGGCGATGCAGGCAAGGGTTTTTTTGCATAAGGTTCTTATACGAACGTCAGAAGGTAAGTATCGTCGTTTTTTGTGCCTTGGATGTGTGTGGCTGTGCTTTATTACATTTGAAATCATGACCGAGATGTTTGCATGTGATTTTGTAGATCTTCATATCAAAGGGGGTCTTGGGACTTTGTAGTATCACTTCTTGTACCTGCAGTCAGCATCATACGATATCCTTCTTTTTGAATTTCTGCCAAGCAGAACTTCTTTGCTTATTGTTGATCCTCGGGATGGACAAGGGGGTGTGGTGTTGCATGTATCAAGTCGCAGTGAACTACTACTCTACAATTTCGCACATGGTGTAGGGTTTATAAATTAGCACGTACTACTAAGCAGAGAGATATGATAATTTAACTTTTGCTTCTCCATGTCTTTCAGGTCACAGATGTGATGGGCATTGAATATTGCCTACTCACTCTCATTCTTCTTCTGTAGCAATATTGATCCAACATTTCCCTCCTGCACCTCACGTTTTACATATTCGACAAGACTTAGAACGCGATTTATTTTGGGAAGAAAATTAGATCATGTACAACAATGGACTGAGTTATCTCATAAATATATCAAGATGGTGATAGTGGTGCAGTGAAGTATTTGAGGTAGGTAATA
Source organism: Bipolaris bicolor (assembly GCA_026262445.1). Taxonomy (NCBI): domain Eukaryota; kingdom Fungi; phylum Ascomycota; class Dothideomycetes; order Pleosporales; family Pleosporaceae; genus Bipolaris; species Bipolaris bicolor. The sequence goes on from JAODYD010000026.1 coordinate 181,719, forward strand.
TTACAGCTCTACTATGTCTGTCCTTCTTTAACTACAAACATCATCTAACTATCTAAGAAATCCTCTTATGTACCTCAGCATTTTCTAATATCCGTTGCACACATGCACGATAAATATCGTATTCACAAATAGCATGTACGAGTATGAAGCAAATACGGGCGATAACATTCCATTATTTCCTACCCACTCTCATACATTCTCAGCTGTAAAAAAAACATCCGTCTATCCCGAACTATTTCCTTCCGGCTCGCCATCTCACTTTCCCTTGCATCCATCCTTCTACTATCTCCTCCTCCCATCCGGCCCAGCCTAGCCCAGCCCAGCCTCGCCCTTCACACCTCACACCGCCACTACACCTACCCTACCTAACCACCACCCAACTACAACAACGCATACATACATATGTACACCTTACCCCCGTCAGTCCCTCTCTCTCTCTCTCTCTCTCTCTCTCTGTACCCTTCCGCCGCCACCGCTCCTCAATCTAAAAACTCAAAAATTCCAGTCCCCCGTCCCAATTCGCTCACCTGCATATCCCATCCTTCCCAGTTTAGTCCACCGGAAGCAATGACATCCGGAATCCTTCGCAACCCGAAAACAGGTTAGTTGGAGAGAGAGAGATAGTGACGGAAAATGTGGATTAGAGACCGGTTTTTTTGGGTTTGTGGTGATTGGGGGGGGGCGGTGGCGGGGTAAGGAAGTTGGCGGGCTGAAAAGAGATGCCGCGGGTACGGAACGTGTAGGTGAGGTGGTGGCCCGCGGGTGCTGTGGTATGGTAGAGATAGTGATGGTGGGGGAATTGTAATGGTCGGCGACTGTAGTCTTGGGCTGGAAGTAGTGGTAGGAAGGAAGAGGGGGGGGCGGAAAGTATGTGTATCTTTGCTTTTTCCTTATTCCCAGCTGGAAAAGTGAGGAGTTGGGTATCGCCATCCATCCATCTATTCCATGTATCATTCTACGTTTCCCTATGCCGCTACAAAACCTCCAGCGACAACCGCAGAGAGTCAAGTTGCTCTCTACGTATCGGTATCTAGCGCAACCGCCCCCCTCCTCGGCCGATGCCACCCCCAAAGCCAACCGAAAAAATGCCCAAATCCTGCCGACTCGCTATCCCTCATACCAAAAGCAGTAACCGCACCGCCCCACCTTTCCCTTTATCGAACCAGTAGCTTCTCTTTTCTCCTCGCCTTTCGCCTTTTGGCGAACAGAATCCAGTAACACCGAAGCCATAAAAAAAAGCGCCTTCAAAAGTCCTCCCGAAAACGGAATATAGTGAGGACAGGAAAGTGGGCATGTGTGCCGCCCGCGTGCGTGCACAAAGGGCATCGGCGCCAACGCCAGCCTTGCTACTGACTTACTATTGTATTATATTTTTTCTGATCGATCCCGTCCCGCCTCGCCGACGTCCCTCCCTTTCCCATAAAGCAAAAAAAAGAACGAATGGGCAATCTATAGGTACTTTAGCTAGTTAGTACAGTTAGAAAGGGGGATAGAGGATAGTTAGCGTCTTGTGAGGTTTGCGATGACACCTCTTTCCGAGCATGAGTAAGTGTTGCTTTTGTCCCGCTCCATCGTTCATGTTCGTGTGCCCTAAACGCCCGTTTTTTTCCTTGCGTTCGCTTGACGCTGTCCCTCTCGGCTTTTTTTATTTCCTTTTTTTCCTTCTTCGCCCTTTGCAACGCCCGCTGTGAGGTCCAGCCTTTTTGCCTCCGCCCCCCCCCCTTCGCCCCGCCTAGCCTTGCGCCCTGTGCCCAGCCCTCAATTACAAGGGCAGGGGAGCGAGAGGGGTGTACACCGCAACAAATTCCCACAAAACACACTTTCTTCGAGAGTGTTTTTTTCTTTGCTTCTTCCTTCCTACGCGCTTCTCTCTTGTTTCGAAACGGGGGGGTTGCGGGCGTGGCGTTTTTGTGCGCATGCTGCGCGGGCGGATTTACGAGGAGTTGGGGCGTGCTTGGGTTGGGTTGGGCGTAGCGGCGTCTTGCGCGGGCTGGGGGCTGGCAATTGTGGGTCGGTAGCGACAAGGGTAAGCGAGGATGGGAAGGGCGATCTTCCGTTTTTAGATGATGGGCGGGTGGTCCGGCATGGGTGTGCGGGCTGCGAGTGCTGCTTTGGCGTGAGGTAATAGGTGGGGAGGGGGTGCAAGGGTGGGAATTGGTGCACGAAGAGGGGAAGGGGTGAGGTATGAGTGTAGGGGGGTTTGTTTGGATGAGAGGTTAAGTGGTTGGTTTGATTGGGGACTTGCATTTGATGTGCGACTGATGCGTGTCATTCGTTGGGTGAATTGTGCGAGTCGGTGAAGGTTGTGTCACGTGACGTGACAACAGGTGAGGAAAAATTGTAGGTATTGTTGTGACTTGTGTTGTGGCCATTTTTGATATGGAGGTACGTCTCACATTGAATACAGAAAGACTTTTAGCAATGGTGCCATTGTCATCATAATTCGTATCCAGACCGGCCAGACACACTACGCCTGCAAAGTAACCCATATGCAAAGTCTTACTCCCTACAAAAACCCGTAAACATGCTACCATGACCCAAAAGTGTCCCATCACTTTTCCCACGCTCTGCATTCCCCAAAGCCAGACGCAGGCAACAGAATTACACTGTGACTGTTGTCAAGTATCCCAAAAACAAACCCAACGCCATCAACCCATCTCTTCTATACCCTTAATCCTGCAGGTACCCACGAGCGAAACTCGCCCAACCACCTTCTCCAGAATTTCCTAAAAAGTTCTGTATTTCCACTGACGCACCACCAACCTCCCCAGTATTTCCTGCACGATCCTGCATTTCCACTGACGAACCACCACCCTCTTCATCAGTCTGCTCCATCCACCTCTCCACCTTCGTAAACAACTCCCCCCTCACCGTCCGATTCGCCTCCATAAGCGCCTGCATCTGCTCCTCCTGCGTCCAATGCCCCGGATAATTTAACACCTGCTCAAAATCATACTGTGCTTGGTCTCCCTCGCCCTGGTACTGGCAGATATTCGGAATATTGGCGAACTCGGCAGTGGGCTGTTGTTGTTGCTGCTGCTGCTGTTGGGTGTAAGCACGAGATGCTAGTAGTTCAGATACTACGCTTGCGGCGGCTTGTTGCGAGTTAGACTGGAAGAGAGTGTGGGTCGGTTGTGGAATGGGGTTGTAAGGGTTGTTGAAAGTGTGCATACCGAGGTTGGCTAGGTTTTGTTGTGGGTAAGGTGGTGTAGGCATCTGGGTGATGCCCATGCCTCTATATGGGAGGTTGGTTTGTACGTTTGAGAAGGCCATGGTAGTGGAGTGCGTCTGCTGGAGTTGGAAGTGGGTTGACATGGTCTCAGTCAGTGGCGGCATCTGTGCCTGTTGACTCAATCTAGATTGCTGAGGTGACTGAGGCACATCCATAGGTTTTTGGATAGACTCCACCCTGGATTGCCTTTGCGTTCTACCATCAGCAATTTTCTTGCGGCGCGCTTGCTCTGTGGCACGAACCATAGTGGCATATCGGGGGACGGCGTGGGTGTCGAGGTGGGTGACCGTAATCTCAGTCCTCCCGATGTGATTTAAGACTATGCGAATGTCGTCTGGGAACATGAACTCAGTAGTGCTTCCGTCTTTACCAGGCTTGTCGTTCTGCATTGCGTAGTCAAGCGCACGTGTGAGATCTCCAGCATCATAGCCTTGAGGCAGCTTCTTAAGTCCGATTGCAAGATCCTTGAATGGAATAGATGCTGGTGCTACGTATCCACTTTTTGTTGCTGCCTCAGGAATGACGTTCTCAATAGACATTACGGTCGTGTCCCAATCTTCCGGCGCTTTGTGATTGCGTCTTAACCATGAGGGCACAATCTTCCGCATAGCCTTACGATATGAGTCGGCAATGTAGTCACGAGCTCGTTCTATTTCCTCTCCTGTGTTAAGTTCGAGTTGACGGTACTCTTCCATGATCACGATGTGGATGTTGGACGTGAGGCCGTTGTTTAAGAAGCGCATCAAGATTTGGGGATTGCGAAACCAATGAGGGAGTAGAACAAGGATTTCTACCATGGTTGCGTTGATGGTTCCTCCTGTTGGAAAGATGTACTCATGATGCGGCATGTCGAGCATGAAATGTGCACGCAGCTTTCCTGTGGGTGTGCCATTGTGCTTCTTTGACTCAGTGGCAGTAGGAACCGTGGGATCATGAGAATGATCAAGAGGGTTTGCCACTACAACTTTCTGTGATGTATCGTTGTTCGACTGGATATCGCAGTCCATATTTTGAGGTGCGGTCGGTGGGCTACCAGTGGGTGTCTTCAATGCGTCGGGGGAGGCTGACCCTTTGCTGATATGCGGATCGAGCAGAGGATCTGGAGAGACAAATACATCTTGGAAGTTGGCTTGGTTCGGCTCATCGTTGCTGTACAGCTGTGCAGATGTCATATCAGAAAAGAATAAAGGGTTGAAATCGTTCATGGCTATTCTTTGATATCTTGAAATGTGTTAGAAGTTGCTGGTTGATTTTGCAACACAGGTCATGGAGAACTAAGGCAAGACAGGAGCGATCTATTTCTATAAGCAGGAGAGGAAAGCCTGGGGAGGTGAATTAGGCCAGTGTAAGTGAAAATGTCATCATGAGCTTTGACCCAGTAACAAACATGAGAGTGAATGATTATGATAAGCAGTGACTCTTACTGCTCGAAGTTTCCCCTCACTGCTATCTCTTGGTAATCTTCACATCTCAGACATGAATGCCATGTACCCAATGTATACAAGTGAGATGCTTCAATGAAAAATGTTTGCAAGTTCGTGAAAGAGGAAACGGGACTTAACTGAAGACTTTCATTCCCAGCCCGACGACATACATTTCGCTCATTTGCAGAGACACATGTGAACAGTCTTATGACCTATAGCTGCCATGAATGATCCCAGGTGTGAACCATCCCTTCAGAGGAACCGGGAAATCCCGCATGTCCGACAGAGTCATGTCTCCACGGGCCCTTTTCATCTGATATGCCATCTCCGGTAAGATCGACCACATCCGCATTCATTGCCGCCTGCTTGACCTCTCTGCGCCTTTCCTCTTGTTGCTCAGCCCTTAGTATCATAGTACGCCTTTCCATCCTGACCTGCTTCTCTTGTATTACCAGCCGTTGTGCAGTGGTGCCGTTCGGTTCGTGTTGGCGATCCCAGTGATTGAGGTAGACACGCTTGGCGTTGCGAGGATGCGTTCGAAGATTGATCTGTACAGGCTGGTTGAGCAGCGCCAACGGCCTTCTAGGACCGAATGGTCTAGGCTCAGTTTCCCACTCGTCATACCATGTTTTGCTGATGGCCCTATCATCTCTCGTTGTGATTTGTGCACCCATCCTAATATTAGCAGGACGACTGGTAATCAGTGACTGCGGAGCATGTCTGAGTTGTGATATTTGCATTTCGTGTGATACATTTGGTGGGTGAGGTTCAGTGCGGTAGTGTGTAGGCGGAGCGAGTTGCTGATACGCAGATGCTGTAAGTGCTCTTTTTGAATTTTGTGTCATTTGGAGCTCGGCGAACCGCTTATTCGTTTTCTTTGTTCAAGATTGTACGTGGAAGGCGAAGTTCGTCGTCAGTCGTAATCAGTCGTCGTGTGGTGTTATATTGGGCCTTGAGCGTTTTAAACCAAGATGCAACTTCAGTAAAGCGTTGTCGTATTTTCTGCGGTGCAGCTCAGTCCTAAGATTTCGCTTGTGAGTTCCTGATTGCGTAGCCGGTGAGGTGAAACTCTGGTATTGTAGGAGCAGACAAACAAACCACTCCCTCAATGGTGGCCCGTTTCATAGTGATATGAGGTCAATGAGAGGCGACGAAATTAAAGACAAACGAGGCGATTGATGTATTGCGTGACAAAGGAGTCGTTTTCCACTCTGCGCTCGATGGTGGTGGAGAAAAGTTCGCATGACTGTTTCGGAAAACGCATCATGACCGAAGCTCCCCATGGTTTGGAGGGTGCAGGTGCGGTAAAGGGGTGCTGGCGAACGCTACCCACCAATCAGGTACCGCTGGTTTCTTCGGCAGGAGCCGGGCGACAGAGGTACCAAGTTTGCGATAGGAGCACATGCCCGCATAGCACGCGATAGAAGGTATCACTAGTGGTTGAGGAAAGCAAAGTGTGGAGATAACAAGAGCACAGGATGCGGCGGCGGTGCAGAACGGGGAGTTATGGGTCACGGATATGTGGCTACAAAGGCTGCAAGCACAACCAGTAATAAACACATCAACGCCCAGGCTGTATGCCAGCAACGCTACATATGCAGACGAAACATGTCCTAGTTAGTCCCTGCGGTCGATCAATGCAGTCCGAGCACGTGACGACACAGAGTGACCTGATCCCACTATGTCCAAAAGAAGCCATGTCTCGCGATCGATCAGCGCTGTTGATCTTAAACAACGGCTCACTTTCGTGTTCCGGATTCATGAGGGGAAATCTCGGGCGCGTGTAGAGTGAGTGTTTGTTGCACGGTCAAACGGTGAGTTCAATCGGCTTGAGCTGATCCAAGATGCACGACCTATCAATACTACTACTAAATTGAACTAACACCTAAACTTTCAATATGCTGTCTTCTGTTTCAAACTTGAAGATCCCAGTCCGCACTGAGAGCATTACCGCACATGAAGAGTGCAGAGAGTCGGGATGCATGGTGGATGATATGCAATGCACTATCATATTCTAAAATCATTGAGAAATGTTCGGTTATTATTCTGGCATTCTTCCATTCCAGGCCTTTTCTGGAGATCGTACTGTGCTGCTAAATGACATGCCGGGTATCGCACTACAGACAGCCAAGCAACGGGTATCATATTGGATTGTTGGTATCACCCCGGATTGAAAACCCGGACAATGCTATATCTCTACTCATCATCAACTGTCGTTCGTCGCTTTGTCTTGGAGCCTTTGGGTCGGCCACAGTAGCTCTTAAGAGTGCGTGGAACTAAACCGCCGCGTGGAGATGGCATCTTTTCCGCATAATGTTTTGTTGTGCCCTTAGGTCGGCCTCTGGGCTTGTATGTAGCTTCTTTTTCGGCCTGAAGGGTTGCTTTATTCTTGGAACCTTTTGGACGGCCTCTGGGTCTCGGGCCGACTGTTTCAGTAGCTTCAACATGTGGTTTGTTCTTGGAACCTTTTGGGCGCCCTGGACGCCGTTTCCCCATATCAACAACTTTGGCAACTTTGACAACTTTTGCAGGTTCGTCAGCTGGGATTTGTCGCATGAGACCAAGCGTCGCCTGGTCCAGATCCTTTCTTTCTGGAAAGATAGGTGAGCCCATCCATGTCAACTGAATGTCCCTCCTCGTGCCGGCATTCTGAAACTTGGCCACGCGCTTCTTCGCTGTGCCAGATTCATCTTGCTCGGTCTCGTGCTCGGCGTCGGGTAATAGGATCCGTGGCGTGTGCCTTACTGTAACACCCACGCCTTCCAACCCTCGATCACACGCCGCACGATTCCAGACAAACTGCTGTATTAAACCTTGCTGAGAGATCAAGACGAAGCCCATGGGCCAATGACTATGGCCCACAGCTTCCAACACCCCTCTGGTGGCCTTCCTTGTCGTTACCAGTAATCCAAGCACATCCTTCTTGGTCCAATCAGGGGGTATGCCGGAAAAGGAGCCCTCCAGTTCGCGGATATGACTGGGGTTTACCGAAATCTTGCGCGCTTTGCACTGGATGATAACTGGCAGCGGCTCCCTCAATGGGGCCAAGACCCAATGGCCGATGAGATCAATGCCCGCATCCGAAGTGCGCCCTATGCGTAGCAGCGAAAAGCCTAGGCGCATGAGGGCCAGCGCGCTTGTGTACTCGTAGTGTGTGCCAATGAAGACTGTGTTATCCGATGGTAGATTGGTACGCTTTGCATAGTCGAGGAAGCTGGGCAGTGAGTTATGGTGAGGAGATCCAGGGGAAAGTACCATCTTGGGGAGGTCAACAGGCGCTGCATTATGGGCTGAAGTGGTTGCGATGCGGCGGGGGACGCGGTGCGGAGTTGCTCGGGGAAGCCATGCGAGTAGGGAAGAGTTTGTGGGCCATGTCGGGCGTAGGGAGGGTCGCATCACGGTATCCTAAAAGAACAGAGAGGGCGGAACATATTTACAGCCGATGGCAGTGGGTGAAGCGCAGGCCGAGTGCAGTGGGCGTGAGCGTGGGAATTACTGGCATGTCAGGTGGGCGCGGTGAGGATTGGACCGTCTCCATAGTAATTTTGACGGAGGCGCTAGTCGGCTAGCTGCGTCTTGGTATGTAGGTACATGCTACATGTATACCTGCACTACATCAACCCCACTCACCCGACTCTCTGACTTACTCCATACACTCCTGCAGCAATGCGCGACATCTTGACCCAAATCCAGGATGAGCTGGACATGGTACTGCAATCCACGCAACAAAGAAACACCACACAGCCATGCTGATAGCCCCAGCTCCTCAATCAAATGGCAGCCGCTCTTCGCCAAATAAGAGAGAATGCGCCACCAAGTGTACCCCCAGGCCAACAGCGCCTCGATAGTTTTGCCGAATTGGAAGCCCGTGAAGCTGCGCAGCACAATACCGCAAACGATCCTTCCCAGCCACCATTTGCGCCGCCCCCAAAGCCCTCACCAGAGCAGTTCCAAGCAGATATCAAAGAGCTAGCACAGGACATTACGCTCAAAGAGCAGCAAATTGAAAAGTTGATCGCACATCTGCCAGGTCTAAACTGGAGTGAGAAGGAACAGGTGGAGAGGATGAAGGAACTAGAGAGGCAGCTGGAAGACCTGGAGGGCGATAGAGTCAAAGCAGTCAAAGAGAAGGAGATGTTGATGAAGATGGTCGAAGATAAGATTGCAGGTGTGGGGAGGGTCCGATGAGCCTGCTACCCGCCATGTTCCCCATTATGATTAAGAAGAAAAAAACCACGAGAGCTTCAGATAGCTTCTCTCTGCCTCGTTCGTCCCGGATCTCATGAAATTCCGGTGCCTCCAGTCCTGCATTACGCCCATCAATAGCCACATGAGGCGTCAGAGTAAAAACGTTCTCCAAACCATCCGGATCAACTCCACTTCGGAAAATTCCAGCCGACATTATATCCACCCACCATCCCGATCCTCTCTGTACGTAAAATCCTCACGATAGATGAAATTCCTCGGAACAATGATACAACCTCCCGGCGCATTCGCCTGGACCCTAACCATACCGCACTCTCGTAAGAAGAGACTATCCGATGCCGCTGCGGCGGCGGCGGCTTCCTTCTGCTGATAGATGGCAGCCTCCCCAACGATGCTCTTTCCTCTTGTTCCAGTTTCACTCCTCTCGTCATCCTCTTCTTTCCCCTCTTCCACCTCAATCTGAGCCTCGGCCTCCTTCCTGCTGTGCCTCGTAAAAACCCTCGCGACAAAACCCTCAAACCGCGACTCCGTCGGCTTCCCCATGGCTAGGCGCCGCGCCGCCCTTTCCTCCTTCGCACTCTGGTGGGCCCCGATTTGTGGACTCTGTACTTGATGCATCTCGTGAGCGTCGCGATAACTCCTCTCGTCTGTGTCGTCGAATAACCCGCTGGCCCCTCTATGCGATATCTTTCGCTGTCTCGTTGGCCGGGGAGGCAAGTCGTACTCGTCTATCTCTGCCATTCTTGTGTACTGCGACGCTCGGTGTCGCTGTTGAGCATATGCTTGTGCGTGTAGTTGTGGTTGTTGAGGGAACACGACACGGCGGGGATCCGAAGGATACGCCATAGCCACTGTTGAGACCATTGATTTTCGCAAAATAGTATATTTGGAAATAAAAAAAGCAAGAGGATTTGTTTGTTGAGATTATGCTCAGATGCGAAAAGGTACCTGACCGTTGACTTGCTGCTTTTTTGAGAGGGGGGGATACACCACGCTACATACTGTCAAAAAAAAACGCCAGATGACCTGCCGGGAAATGAAATGACTTGCCTGTCAGAACTTAATCCACTTTCCTCTCTCTAATTTTTGACATCTGCCATCGCTAACCTGCTACCACTACCACCAAACTGCAAGTACCGCGACGAAAAGAAAAAAAAATCTCCGGATTAGCACCGTGATACGACACAAACCATCGGCTTTCCAAACTATGCACACGTCCCCCTTGCTCCCTCACCGTATCCCCCCTCTCGATTCCCTTTCCTTGCCCAAACACCTCCCAACCTTGCCTCCCCCCATTTCCCCACCCCAAGACGGGGGCGAAAGCTTATTCCCACCTCCCCGGTGTGCGTGCTTCACGTCTCCCTCTGTTTCACACACCTACCATCTTCGTTTCGTTTCAACAGTGACATCCCCCACAACCTGCCGATCACCGCTTCCGCATCCTGCACATCACTATCTCTCTCTAGCCTTTCGTCCTGTTTCACGCGCTAGCATCCCTTTCGGCGTTCACGGCAAAAGGGTAAAATATGCATGTCGATCACTCTTGTTGATTTTCCCCCCCATGAACAGCCGACTGACGGACGGTCTTATTTCATTTTGATTTCGCGCGGCCGTATTTTATACACACCCGTAAGCATGACTACATTTGGGGAATAAAGGGGGGGGGGAAGGGAATGGAAATTGAGGTTTATCAGCTGCGGCGTTCGGCAGTAGTGGTGGTGCTTTGGGGAAAAATTGATCAGAGTGATGTTGAGACTGCCGGGTTCCGAAAGGGGATGGGGGAAAAAGAGAGTTTGCGGGAGTGTCGTTGCGCTGTCGGGCTAGAGTGACAGCGACAGTGGCGTGTTTGACTCGCCTTTCCCTTCTTGCTTTGTCTTCTTCTTCTTTTTCTTTCTAGAGCGACACAAGCGTGGCTCTTTTTTTTCCTTTTTGCATGGTTTTTTGAGCAGCAGCTAGGGGAATATTGGGGTTAACGTGAGTTAGCAAAGGCCTCTATAATCCCAAAGCAGACCAGAAGATCTCGGGTGGTGATGCTATTCCGGGGTACAATACAAACAAACATAAGAAAAGCCACCAAACACCATAAACACAGAGCTTCAAGCTACTGATATGGATACACAGGTACTAACAACAGGGGCGCCAGCCACACACACCTAGCCCCGTTTGAATCGCATCAGGTTCTAAAAATACATGTATGCAAATGTACATCAACTCCAAAGTCTAGACTGACGCAGTTTCCTCAAGACAAGCCAAATCTCGACTTGAGCCTCAGTTTGACTGCACAACTAATAATCAAATCTTTCCGGAAGCACCAGTGGCGCAACCAAGGTCCAGGTGTAGATGCCGTAGCACACCCATGCGCTAATGATCTTAGCCCAACTAGCCCAGTAGGTGCGACCGACGGGTACAAAGCTACCAGATACGTCCTTCTCGTCAAAGTTGGTAGTGAGTAAAGTAGCGACCCAGGTTGTGCTGAGGAAAAAGATGACATGGAACAGCGTGTAGTTGTACTGTGTCGCGTTGCGCTCATCATCACGTGGGTTCTTCTTGTTGCAGGGCCCTTCGTCTTCGTCGTCGCTGTCCGAGTCGTCAAGCGCAGAGGCAGGCAGGGAACCAGATTCTACGGCGGCGCGGAGTGCGGCCTGGCGCATTTCACGACGAGATTCGGGTTGTTGGGTAACGAGACCGTGTTCGTAGTCTTCGGTACCGACTTGAGCATATCCGTTTCCGTGAGGGTTACCTTGGGCGCCAAGAGCCAGGCCGTATGTTGCTGCACGAGTGGTGGTGTATGCGACAGTAACGAAGGTAACAATTGCGCCAATGATGATGGTCGCCTTACGGGTACCGCGAGCACGGATCAATGGGTTGCACTGATGATCATCGGGCTCCATTCCTACAGCGGACATGGTGAGGTAGGTGCAGTAAATGGCGACAATGGCAGATTGGGCAAGACCAGCGCGCGGGTTTACGTCCTGTACCGCAGGGTGAATAGAAGCAACGGAAGATATCAGGAGCAAGATGAGGTTGATCTGTGAATGTTAGTCATATCCTGCGCTGGCGCAAAACTCGACGTACCGTAATGGCTGCCTGGTTCATGCCACATCCGCTCTTTGCAAAGTAAATGTACATGACAATCGTCATGGCAAATGAAGCAAGGTACATGAACAAGGCGCTACCGACAAGCATGCCAGTCCAGACACGCGAATCGGTAGTCTCAATCTTTTCCTGGCAATACTCGGCCCAGTTATGCGCCAAGTCTACAAGCAGGATCAGTCCAATGAGGAGGAACAGGCATGCGCCAACCATGGCAAAGTAGTTTCCCCACACAATAAAGAACGAGTTGGGGATGAAGAAGGTGAGAACTATCATGCCGATCCAGCCAAAAATCTTGGGAAGCCAAAAGCCGTTTTGTATAGTTGCGCGCGGGTCTTTTGAAGTCTGTACTCCGATGAGCATCAGGGCCATGATGACGTGGAAAAAGCCGAGGGCAAAGTTGATGCGCTGCACCGCAACGTAGCCGTAGCATTGTTCTCCAAGACATTTGATGTCGACATAATCAAGGGTGAGGTGTGCCAGCTTCTTCATGGCCCAGTCGGTGAGCATGATCCACGAAACAATCGAGTTGACGAGCAGGATGAGCGCGTAAGCAATACGGGTGGCAATGCTGCAGACTGTCAGTATACACGCATCGGCGCATGCATGTGTACACCCACCTGTTCCCGCATTTTCCTCCGCAAGAGCCCATGACGGCGCTACATGTCGCAGCGCCACAGCAGGAGGCGGCGAGGCTCCAGACCTGGTGATGTTAGCAGGGCGCGCAAACGTGATGGAGCACGCGACATACGGTGCTCATGGCCGGCATGGCCAAGAAGGGAACAGATAGTAATGCGCCCATGGTGGTGATGGTCGCTGGGGTCGCGTATGGAGGGTGGGTGGATGGTGGAGAATCTGGAGAACAGGCACGAGGGCAAGGCCGGTGACGTTCCTGTCCAGCTGCGGCTAGTACTGCGCCAAGCCGTGACAGCCCATCTTATCTCCGACGCCCATTGCTGCATCCGGCCTCAACACTCGCTCACACCCCTCGGTTCAGTTTCCCAAGGCTTGCCCGGCTTGCTTCGTTGAAGTGTCGTGTAGGCTGCGTTCTCCGTCATTCTTTTCGTGCATCTTATCTTCGTCTGCATACTTATCTTTCCCGCGCCCCTTGTTCGCCTCGGCCTATCAAGTGCCGACTATCACTATTGCGCAACTCAAGATATCGCGCATTTGATGACCCGCGCGCTGCAATAACACCTTCTCTCCACTGGCCAAGATGGTCGCCGATACAATGCCTCCCACACACAAGAAGACGCGCATCGTGTCCGTCGTCGCTGCTACTTTGATTGCCCTTGCTTGTGGCACAAACGTACGTCTCCATCTCCAAGGGCGGCCGGGATGCTAACGCCCCTCAGTATGCCTACTCAGCATGGGCACCGCAGTTCGCCGATAAGCTTAAGCTCTCTGCTACCCAGAGTAACATTATTGTACGCTCTCCTCCCTCCTACAGTCGACGTATATCCCTCCTTACAATCTTTAGGGAACTGCCGCCAATCTGGGCATGTATGCGGCCGGCATACCCATGGGCATGATAACGGATCGGAAGAGTCCAAGACTTGCTGCTATCATCGGCATGTTTGCGCTCTTTGTGGGATACTACCCCATCAAAATGGGTATGATACCTCGATTGTAGTTGTCAAGGTTGTGTCTGACTGTTACCAGCATATGACGGAGGCCCCGGCTACATGAGTGTGGCCTTGATCTCATTTTGTTCTTTCTTGAGCGGTGTGGGCAGCTGTGCTGCTTTTCAAGCTGCTTTGAAGACCGGTTCGCTTCCCGTTATCTCCCCATGAATTCATATTGATCATTGTCAGCTACTCTCAACTGGCCGACTCACCGTGGATCGGCCACTGCATGCCCACTGGCTGCTTTTGGCCTTAGTGCTTTTTTTTACACGCTCATCGCCGGCATCGCGTTCCCGGGAAACACATCCGGCCTACTTACGATGTTATCTTTTGCAACTTCGAGTCTCGTATTAGTATCAATACCCTTCCTTATTGTCGTCGATCATAAGGCTGGCACTGGCTACGCAGTGATACCCACTAGCGAGCGTACACGACGTGACTCAAATGTGCTTCATACGACAAAGTCCAGCACTAGCACCAAGTTCAAGTCCTCCGCTCTACCGCAACAGGAGACCAGTAAGCACCTTATTTCTTATCTACCCACATCCTTTTTTTCCTGTCACTTGCCAACAACTTCTAGCAGCCGAGGAAGAACAGGACGGCCCCTCTACAGAAGTATCGTCGCTTCTGTCATCTCTTCCTGGCGACATTGTCGACGATGATTCCGAAGCCGTAAGCAAGAAGTCGGCTCACTCTTCAACAGACGTGACTGGACTGGCTCTGCTACGTAGACCGGAGTTTTGGCAACTCTGGGTTCTCATGGGTCTTTTGTCGGGTGTCGGCCTCATGACCATCAAGTATGTTCAATTGTACCTGGGCACCAAATCACGGCTGACTTGTTTAGCAACATTGGCCACGATGTGCAAGCGCTCTGGAAATTCTGGGATCAGAACGTTGCTGATGATTTCCTCGCTCACCGCCAGCTGTGGCACGTCTCTTTGATTTCGCTTTGCTCCTTCCTCGGACGACTTTCGTCTGGTATTGGTTCCGATCTTATCGTGAAGCGTTTGAATCACTCGCGCTTCTGGTGCGCTGCAATTTCGGCCGCGATTTTTGCCCTTGCACAAGGCGCTGCAATTCATATTGAGGATCCCCATTACCTATGGGCTGTTTCCGGACTTTCCGGACTCGCATATGGAGTCTTGTTTGGTGTTTTCCCTGTGCTGGTTGTTGACGCTTTCGGCCCGGATGGATTCGCTGTCAATTGGGGATTCATGACTCTGGCGCCCGTCGTCAGCGGCAACGTGTTCAACCTGTTCTACGGTACGGTCTACGACTCCAACTCGATAGTGGAGCCCGATGGCCAGCGCGGTTGCGAGTTGGGACTTTCGTGTTACCGCACCGCATACTACGTCACCCTCACCTCGAGTGTGTTGGGCATCTTTGCCTGTTTCTGGGGTATCTACGGCGAACACTCGAGGAAGATGCGGGAATCGGAGGAACATGAGGGCCACCGGGATGTGTGATTGTCGGAGTCTCTGTCGATCCAACAGTGCGTATTCCCCTTAGATTTAGTAGATTAGAGTTAGATTTTAGAACACCTACGCGAGGGCTCCGTGCCTGCAAACTAGGTGCAACAGCGCCTATTCGCGCCTTCGGACCTCGAGAGCGTATGAAACACTAGCCGTGATATCCGAGTAAGCGCAGAGTATGTGAATGGCTGGACAGGATTGCAAGAGGACTAGGTTGTGAATACGACATAACTCGAGTGTTGGTCCCTATTTCGTCATCAAGTCTCGAACATTGGATGCATGAATAATGTCTATGTACATAGTTATGCATTGGCCAGGGTGGCGTGGTACCAAGGAAGACGTGCGTCTTTTTTCTTCTTCCATATTCTATGAGAGCCTAACTTGCGAGTTCTGATATGCCAAATGCGGAACATATATGGCTTTAAATCCACCGCGTACTATATTAGATAAATGCCAGAGACGTGATTGAGGCGGGCCAGCCAATTGCGGGGCGATGAGCTTCACGTCGGGCGGGATTAGCGCGAGTGGCACGCGACCCCGCCAACGCCGTCCGGAGCCCTGCATATCATCGGTCCTGCGGCTGTGCAAGTGGCGACGACGGCCTGCCAACCGCCCGACTGCTGTCCCCTGTACTTCGAGTCCTCCTCTTCTTCCACTCACATCCCTCTGGTGGAGCTATAAAAACACATCATCCCAGCATCCACGCTCCTCCATTCACTGCTTCCTCCAAAGTTCTGTTCCGTCCAGCAGCACCCGCTGTCCGGGTAGTCTCGCGAAGATGCCTGCGCCACTAGCCAAAGGTGAGTTACTTATGAGCACAGCTCTCCACTTAATGCACGTTTAAGTTCGTGTTCCCCATCTGGGCTCACGATGGTATTCCCCATACTCCATTCCCCGTGTTTTTCCTGTTCGTTCCCTAGTCTTCTGCCAACCTGCTTGCAGGCACCGGCCCACGCTCAGCTCCTCCCTGCCATGGAGCTACCACCCCTCCATATCGTCCTAACCACCCCTTGACATCAGGCCTTATAATCGCCGCATCCGTTATTGTGGCTGCCGGAATCGCCATTTACGAGTCGCCCCAGGTCCGACAATGGGCTGATCAGACGCGCCGTAAGATTGCCCTTGCGCTGCATAATCTCGGCGATGACATTCAGCCTCGCCGCCCCAGCGAAACGTCAGATGATTTCGAGGAGAGGAAGCGGAGGAGAGAGGAGCTGGTTCGGAGAAATCGGAACGAGTTGATTAGAAGAGCAAGAGAAGAGGGAATTGCCGTGGATCTCGACGAGTTGGCCAGGATTGGGACCGAGACTGCTGAGGTTGCCGCGCAGAGATCGAGGGCGGATCGCACCAAGAGCTTCGACGACATGGTTGGCAGCGACGGTACTCTCAAGGACAAGGCAAACACGACTGGCACCGATTCTGCAAAGGGCGACATCAGGAAACGCGGCGTGGCCGGCTTTGCCGCCGGCTCAGCTGCGGCGGCTGTTCTCGCAAACCCATTCGACGATGACGCAACTCTCTTGGACAACGACCACCACGACGAAACACTTTCCCCTTCCGCCCAAGCCGACACCCGCGAAAGCTCTGCAACCATCCAACCCGATACCACCTCCACTCCAGCCGCCGCTACCCTTGTCGACCTAACCCCCACCCCTGACGTCCCATCTTCACCCGCCCAACCCCAGGCCGACGAAGCGGACCAAGCCGCCCAATCCTTCTACTCCACCACATCCTCCACCTCACCCCCCGCAGAACCACTCGCAGAACCCCGTCCCTCATCCCCCTCCCACCTCTCTACCGGCACCTTAACCCCTCGCTCCGAGCGCTCCATGACCCTCGCCTCCGCATCCGCCGCCTCCATCCGCGCCGACGACATTGGCATCCTCAGCATGCAAAACGACTCTGATCACGATGCCCGCTCTGAAATCTTCTCCGAGGGTGGCTTCACAGATGCTTTTTCAGAAGGCGGCTTTAGTGAGTTTGACTCTGAGAATCGACCTGGTATCATGACGCCGAGCGAGTGGTCGCATATCGGCAGTGATGACGAGAGTGAGTGGGGGAATGGGCACGTTAGTCAGGTGCATCAGTGAAGGGTGTAACCTCTTTCTTTTTACTTTTTCTCACTTTGGCTATCAAAATGATATGGGGAGCACTCATGGTGTTCTTGGGCTTTCCTAGTTTCGTTTTCTTTGTCTCGTTTTCTTGGATTTCAGGGTTTCCTTGGCAGATTGGGAAGGGAATGGGTACATGTATCACGGCGTTTTCGGTTTTTTGGAAGGAAGTGACAATTGCATACCTCTTTTCTTGTTTCTCCTTTGTATAAGTAGAAAGGGAATATAAGATTCTACTCTTCTCTGCTGTCTTGGCAAAAAAACTTAACGTCTTCTATGTTATTGCTGATGTTTGAGGATACAGATCGATACGTTGGTTGGATCAAGGCTATTCCCCTACGTACCGCAAATAACGCCATAAAAGTAAAACTATGTACTACGTAGATATTGCGTGTACATAACCAATACTCTACTTTGTAAGCGATTGAGACGTTTTGTAGAATTCAAACGTGCTCGTTACACGAATCTACACCATAATCCGGGCTAATATTGAACGTAGTATTCACATAAGATGAAGGTGGAAGTACGAGACTTGGTCGTCTCCTGTATGTAGAAATCTGCCACCCGAGCTGGTTTACTTTAGTTCCTCGAGCGCACACTACGACTAGTTGGACAACCCCCAGCCTAGATAAGACAATGGGTACGCAACGTGTATTATATACAGCGTCCAAAGTACAATCGTCTTTGATAAGCGGGTTCAAGCTTTTTTTTTTAAAAAAAAAACACGAGATCTAACGAAACGGAAAAATGACATAGAATGGAGAGTCAGTAGTGGCGAAAGGAGCAAAGAAGGTCGAAAGATATATGTATCTGACTTTTTGATTACTTTGAGGGGGGTTAAAGGGAGGTTGGTAATAAGACTTATATTCAACTTTTCTACAGTACCGGTATACAGGTGGGAAATACGTATGTTGGTAGTGGCACTGATATGGGCTGGCTGCGAGAAAGCGAAATTGGCTTGGTAATTGAGATTTCTCTTGATTATTCACTATATTGCATGAGTGGGAGAGGCGATATGGGGCTGATAGCTGATTCATTTCTCTGGGGTAGGGTATCGTAGGTACATGAGATATCTGGGGAATGCAGTGGGTATAATGGGGAAATGGCATAATTCCGGATCGCCTGTAGTATGCCATTTGGAATCGGGGTAAAAAGCATTTATCTGTGTCTTTTAGCATGAATAGTATGGGAATGTGGATGCTGGGGTGAAATCAAAGGGAAGTGTATGCTGATGATGTGTTTGAATATGAAGGGGAAATGCTGGATATGCTTGAATCGACCGAGAATTTGGGATTGAACTGAATATGACTGGGCTGGGGCTGATGGCATGAAAATCAGGAACTGAAGGCAGAATATGAAAGTAGCCGATGTGATGAGCAAGATCGAGTTGGCTTTCCCTGAAAGATGTTGAATCTGAGGGTGTAATCGTCGATGTATGCCGGGGCATACATTAGCTATGTCTCTCAAAGCTCAGACCAGATCGTATGAACGGCACTCACTGAGAGTAGCGGGCACGTTTTGGAGCACTCAAACTGCGGTCTTCTTGTTCTGATCCTCAGCTAGCTCATCATTAGTACGCTGGCGCTTGGTGTTGGGGCCCTCACTCTGGGCAGCAGAGGCTGAGAACAAATCTGGGAGCCACATCTTTTTGTTCCAATTCCAGACCCAGGGCTGACCACTGTGTTCGACACTTTGGATTGGATGGCCTGGGTTAATCATGTGGCTTTGCTTGCCATCCCAGGGCCAAACTCCCATAACCCTAGAGTCGAGAATGCTGCCGTAACAGAGCCACTCACAATCGTGTCCTTTTGCGCAGATCACATCTCTGGTCTTGTTGAATTTGGGCCCCGCCACCTTGAGGTTAGACTTGCGAATTTCCGTAATAGACAACCACATATCCGCGCCGGATTTCGTCAACTGCTCAGGTGTGATAGTACGGCCATATCGATCCATTGCTTTCTTATGGATCCATACGGGAATGTCGACTTGTCGAGAGTACCTTTTGATTTTCACGCTCTCCCCAAGCGCGAAGTTTTTGGTGAAAACTTTGACAGTTGTTTCACACTCTGCGCGTACAGTGGCAGGAATGAGACCCTTGGTATGTATTTTGGCGATGCTTACACGCTGTCCAATGCGCTGACTCCTATCGTAATAGAAACTTACCCGTCTCTCTGCGTGGTCTTGAAATATGTTAGTTCAGGCTTATCTGAGATAGGCGCTTGAGCATGGGTACGTACCGATACCGTTGAAAACCGATATATATGCAGATGGAATTTTCTTTTGGTTCCATACGAGGTGCCTTTCGATTTCTTCCAGAAACATGTTTTGGTCAAGAGAGAAAACCGCAGCAGCCTGGAAGGCGTTACGATCATCCATCTTTAGATCCTTCCTCTTGCGATGCTTCACGTGAGTGTCAATAGTCACATAGCGACTTAGAGTGGCCGAGGTTTCGTAAAAGGTCCGGTAGAAACTTTCTGGCAACAAGCTGCACTGGGCACGCATGTTTTCGTCTTGAGAGTCGAATGTACTACTTTTGGTCAGTATTTTTGGGATACAATCTAAGATTTTGAGACGAACATATCAATGGTGCCCAAGAACCGAGATTTGACTTCTCTTCGCTGGTTTTTCGCTAGATCACCAGTGAAGTGAGAACCATGTTCTTCTTCATGATCATCATCGGCGTTGTCATCATCATCAGAAGTTGGTTGGTTAGAGGCAGTACCCGTCGCTGACTGAGGATCATCTATAACTTGTGAAGCCTCTAATTCAGCCTCCAAGCCAGAGATATCTTGTCCATGAATTGGGCTTGCGCATGTCGCTTCCGAGGCCGGTGTCGAAATCTCCTTAAGCTTATTTGTATGCGCAGGGGATGTGGACTTGGAAAAGTCCATGCTGGCGGTAGGTAGTGACAAGGATAGACTATAGATGGATCTGAGGTAGTACTATGTGGAGAAGAGGAGGAGTGGGAGGAGGAAAGGATGATCCCTCAGTTTGATAGTTTATATACCCGGAAGGAAGGCTGGTACCGCACTAGAGGGGCTCTAAAAGTGAGAGACTGAGGTAAAATCAGAACGTGCATGGGTCGAGAAGTGAGAGAAGAAGAGGCCGCTATCAGGACTTTCATGGAGCGATATATAGGGATTTTTTTATTTCAAAATCACTAGTAAGTGTTGCAAACTCTCCACTGATACTGAATTTCGAACTCGGATGGGCGTCATGATTTTGGAAGAGAGAGAGAATGCAACCCTGAATCACGATGAATAGTGCATGAAGCTGAAGAGAATTTTCTCAATAGAATTATTTGGTATAACCATTACAAACACGGTCACCGGGGCACGGTGTTGTGCAAGTGTACACGTATCTCTTGAATTGATCGGTGATGAGAGTGGGGGTGTGAGTGCTCCAATTCGATTACTGGGAAACAAAACGGTGATACTCGAGATATCATGCAAAAATCACTTTCTAAGCAAGTTTGCCTTTATCTGACTCTGGCAAGATGTTATGTTAAGGAGTGGGGCAGAGGAGGTCAGGTCGTTAGGCGTAGTAGTCATGCAGTCTCACCGCCAAGCACTACGCGTGTCTGATTGGTGGCTGCAACCGCGTCTCAGCGAGCTGTCACTTGCGACACGCAACTCACAACCGCTCCACGGGGGCATTTCCAGATTGGATGACCTTTCGAACCTCATCACAGCTACAATGAGCTCGTCAATAGAGACGGAGATACTGAACAAATACAATCTCACAACGCTGTACCCCGCGGTATGGCCCGAGGAGAAGGATGCTGCCGATGAAGATGAGGAGTATGTCGAACCAGCGACCAAAGTCACCCAGAAACCCGTTCGCCGATCGCAGTCGCGCTTCTCCATACTAGAACCCAGTCCCCGATTCTCGCGGCAGATTCCCGGAGCAGAGCGGTCCAAGGATGGCGTGGAGACACTGGTACAGAAGGATGAACAGGACCCGTTGGGCATGTATCCCAGTGTAGTGCAGGTGCTGCGAGCCAAGAACGTGCAGGTCGAGGATGATATCAAGCTGCGTATGTTTAAACAATATAGCAATACACATGGGGCATGTCTAATGGCCCACAGGCAACCGCTTCCTCTTGAGCTCCACTACCTTCTCGCCCTCCCTCTTCCTTTCCCAAGTCCACAATGAAGCCTCTACAGACGCCCTTCTCTCCGGTCTTGACTTCCTCTCTCGCTCTATTGAGAAAAAGTCAGCCTCGCTCAAGGTCCTTGTCGAGTCCAACTTTGATCGTTTCGTAGGCGCAAAGGCTACCATTGACCGCGTCTACAACGAGATGCGCGCCCAAGGAAAAGACCAATCAGAGTCGCTCAGTGCCCCATCACAAGGTCGCGCAAGAAGCCGTTCCAGTTTCTCTGGTCGCAAGTCGAGCGCGAACCTCTCATCAAGCATGATTGACGCCGTGCCCGCGGAAAAGAGGAAGAATGCGTTGGTCAAGGAGAGCGAATATGGTGTGCAAGGCATCAAGGTCCCGCTGACCGAAGTCGCTGTCAAAGCAGAAGAGGTGTGGGGTCCTGCGCTGAACGGGCGAGAAAGAGAAGAGACACTCAAGTCCATATTAGAATCTGTGGAACACCATCGCGGCATGTTCGAAGTTGGGTCCGCTATAGAGGAGGCAATACGCCACAAAGACTACGAGACAATTGTAGAAGAATACAAGCGCGCGCGCAAGTATGCAGAGGAAGCCCGATACATTGCGGAGCAAGCGACTTCTGCACAGACACCACTTACCGACGCCGAGATACACCAGGTTATTGTTACGGCAAGAATGTGGTCGGATGTTGAGCGACAGATTGAAAAGTTCAAGCGCGATTCGTGGAAACGCCTCACAGCAACGCATTTCACAAACCTGCAAACTGGAAGTGAAGAAACCAAGTCGGACGAGTACCTGAGCATCATTTCAATCTTGCTCGAGCTGGGTGTAGAGGAAAACCCGATCTGGACATGGCTGATCTCACGATATGAGCACCTCAAGCTGCACATCAACTCTACCTGTCAGCGTTCGGTCGTTGAAATCGAGATCCTTCGCCGCCATTTGGTTCACGGTGAAAAGCCGAGCCTGCGTTTACTGCAAAAGCATTTGCGTTCGGTTCCGACTAGCAGCAATATCAGTGCTGAGCCATCCAAGTTGGACACTCCCAAAGTGATCGAATTCTGGGAGCACGTGTATGCTTTAATGAACACCCTTCTCTCCACAAAAGGCGGGTTGCTGGGGGAGCTTATCGAATACTGGGATATCGCCCAATCCTTCCTCTCTGGACGCGCGCAAAGGAATTTGCCCACAGGTCATCACGGCCAGTCATCTGTACATCATCGGCTGAGTAGCGAAAACAAGGCTGAACTAGAGAGGGGCACCACGGAGCTCATTAGTATTCTCCGAGATCACCTGTTTTCATTCTTTTCGGACCCACCTATCGAGGATGTATCGCTACTCTTCTCGCCATTACCACCGACAACTCCTACACCGACAACACCTGGAACACCAAGAAGCGGTATTCTGAGTCCCACCTCAGCAACCAGGTCACGATTTGACCTCAGCAAAGTGCCACCACCATCACCCAGTCGAGGCGAAACATGGGAGAAGTATGCCTTCTGGCCTCCTCATTCCAATGCTCTCTCGGGGTCCCATTATCTCTCCAAAACTCTTGTTCTGATTGGCACTGCAGCCAATGAGTTGGCGTCATTACAAGTACCAGAGTCTGGAGGCAGTGGGCGCATTGATGAATCATTGCGATTACTGCTGGGTGGAGTGCGCGAGCGCTCTGTGCAGGCTGTATGTGCAGCCTGGAATACTGATGCAGAGAAACTTAAAGTGCTCGAGGACTGGACCCGCCATGTTGACCGCAAGGATGTTACAAATCTGCCTCAGCGCTTCCTCGCCGTGCAGAGTTTCCTACTGAATAACCTTCAGAAGATACTCTATGTCGAGGCATCAAGCAAGACCAAGATTGATGTGGTTGTGCCGCCGAGCAACAAACTACTGCAGATGGTTAGAAGCCAGTTCGTGACGAGCTTGTACAGAACACTGAGCGGTATGGTTGAATGTGCTGAAAGAGGCAGAAAGGCACTTGGCGACGAATTCGAGGTCAAGAGTGATGACCTTACCATTGACGAGCAAGAAGACCATACTGGAAACGAGTGGGGCAGAGTCGATGCCAACAAGAAGGTAAGAACCCTCAACTATTTCAAAGAATCTATCAGTCTAATAACCAATAGTCGATCCGACTCCTCCTGACCCTCGCCAACATGTCCGCTTTCCAATCAGAAATAACACCAACCCTTCTCAACCTTTTCGAAACCCTCTTCAGCGTCCAACTCACCGATGAAACAAACCGCATCCGCGACGTCCTCTCCCAACTCGACTCGCAACTCTTCCGCTCCTACACCAAGCCCCACGCCACAAAAATAAACTCGACAATCCAATCAGGCATCTTCTCCCCAACCTGGGCTCCCCCTCCCGGCCCAAACCAAAAATCCGTCGCCGACCGCGACCCAAGCCCCTACGTCTTCTCCGTCCTCCTCGACCTCGTAATCGTGCACACTGAATCCAGCACCACCTCCGCACCCCTCACCCCGCGCATCCTGCGCTCCCTCTTTGAATCCACCACCGCCTCTCTGATCCAAACATTCCAGTCCGACAACCTTCCCACCATCTCCCTCCCGCAACTCATGCAAGCTACCCTAGACGTAGAATTCATGGCGCAAACGCTCTCAGCGTATACGACGGAGCAGGCGTCGCAGATCCAGACGGATATTTATCAGGTCCTCGATCAGAAGACAGATAATGCGGCTAGAGTCAAGTTGCAGGATGAGTTGGGCAATTTGAGGACGGTGCTCAAGAGGTTGAGGGAAGGGACGAAGGTCCAGTTTGCGTGTTTTAGAAGGGTTAAGAGGGCCAATACGGGGCAGATGGCTGGGTCGGGTGGAGGTGGGGGTGGGGAGGATGAGAGGGGTAGGCGGTAGGGAAGTTGATGTTTGTTGAGTTGGAATGAATGAGAAAGGTGGTTGGAGAAGGCTCTGTTGTACAGGTGCCTTGATCTGTTGTTCAGACTCATGTAGATATCTTGGTGAAGTGATTGATTTCCACGTACACAAGTCTTTGCCTCTTATCACCGTCACGATCCGTGAAATTATGTCATGAGTGTAAAGAGGCCTTGGTATTCCCACAATTCTATCGCTCTACAAACATGTAGCCCCTCATATGAACAAAAAGAGGCGATTGTCCCGACTTGCAAAAAAAAAGTATAAAACAACGCCGCGAATGCATACTTCTATGTCACCTGATACCACCTTGATTCATTCATCGTACAAAATGCTTATGCAAAAAAAGAAGCTAATCTTACACATCCTCAACACGTGACAGGGGATGCTCCTCAAAATACCGGAGAAGCGTCTGGTACAAGACGAGCATAGTACCAGACTGCACGCTCGTCCAGACTGCACGGGGTCCTACGCCTCTGAACCAGCCAGCCACACCTTCAGTCTTGTATATTATCTTTAAACCCGTGATGACGGACGACGTGTCGAGAGTTGCTGCGCCGTGTGCTTTGAGCGTTGTTGATGGGGAAGAGGTGGATATGGGTCTACTTTGCGTTGTTGAGCGGGGCGTAATTGATTGCGTGGGTGGCGCGTGTTTCGTTGCTGATGCTGGGGAAAGTGAGACTTTGGGTGCGGCTGGAGAGGCGGGAGAAGGCCCATTGTGCTGGGTTTGGATGCGAGTTTTGACTACGTCGAGAGGCGTGGTTATGACACCGGCCATTCCTCCTGCCGTTGCTGCGGTCGCGATTTCCAGGGGGAGTCCAATGTTGTTAGTACCCATGTACTTTTTTGCCCAGCCACGCTCTTCTTCGTAAAAGGCGAATTGGAGTGCGGAAAAGGGCAAGTCACGCCATAGTGTTGCTTTGTAGCCGTGGAAAAGGGCGCTGTAGCCTTCTGTTCGGGCAATTGTGCGCGCAGCGTCAATGGTGGAGCGGTAGTTGTAACCGGAGTTGAAGTAAGGATTGTTATGCCGGCCTTGCAATTGAAGGCGGGTTTTGAGAACTTCTGACGGTACGTATGCGGGAGCTGCAGCAAGGTCGGCTAAGAGACCTAATACTATGTTAGCATATTTCGTCTGAGTGTGGGTTAGGCATCAGTGTACCTGCTGAGAAATATGCGACTGATGGAGTGACGCCATAGTCGATCATAGTCCGCTTTGTCCATTCATATGCGCCAAAGAAGCACATGGTGCCAATGAACGACCCAAGAAAGGCAGGTTCAACACCTCCATACAGTCCTCTTTTGAATCCCTCTTGCCGCCATATGGTGTAGTATGTATTACCCATGGATGTGTACTTCGGTGGCATATGCGGGTCGCCCTGTTGGCGCGTCTTTACAGTGTCGAGTGAGTGCATCAGCATGTCGCCTGTGGTGCCTCCTATGCCTCCTGCCAGCATTGCCTGTAAATGGTCAATTGGCATGCCTTCATGTTTGCCGGCTAGGCATCCTCACATGTAGGTATGGTGGCCGCGCTGCTTCGTCGTCTATCTCCTCCTCCTCCATCACTCTCCGCTTGGTATCCTCCATGGGCGGCCCCCTTGCTCGTGGTGTATTTGCGACATAGTCCCGGCTACTATCGGTGAGAGTACTGGTAGAGTCTCCGTTGGTGAAGAAGTTGGCCACGCGGGCAAGTACCATGAGCGCTTAGATGGTGGTGGTGCGCTGTGGGAAGAATTGTGAGTGATTTAGCGGGAGTGCTGCAAATATAGAAGACAGGCGCAGGGAAGCAGGGCGATAAAAGCAAAAAGTGACGTTGCAGCCGATGCGGGCCTGCGATGATGCTGCTGTCTAGAAAATTTCGGCCAAGGCCGGGACTGCGCCATAGCGGCGCCACATGACCCCTTGCATGCACCGCCACAACGGAGTACAGGGACCTGATGAGGCCCTGATTAGCACAGATAAGAGGCCAGACTGCGGAGGGAGCCGTCATGTATCGGATGCAGCACGAAACATGCACAACGTGGCCCTGCGCGTAACGACAATGCGCTGTCCTGCTGCAGATCAGGACAAAGGGCTTCAAGGCTGGGCCCCATAGCCGCCGACTTAGCGCCCATCTGACCCACGTGAGCCCCAGCCTTCGTGTTTACATCTCGAGCCTCGCGTACCACTAACTCTCTTCCCACCTGGTCAACACCACACCGCCCCCACCTTTTCTCGCACCCCATTCCCTTTTCGCCTCATTATTTATATCATTGTAATCGCCACGCGCACGCGACTCAGACTGTACCATTCACCATGTCTCACACTTGGCTGCAGAAGAAGCGCAAAGCCGACCTGATTGACCTTGCACAGAAGGCTAGACTCCCCGAGTAGGCTCAAATCGATCTTGCGCGTATGCCGCGAAACTAATACTCGCCCCGCAGTGCGGATGGTCTGTTGAAGGATGATTTGGTGGAATCGTTGGCAAGCCATCTGAACTCCAATGAGACGTTATATGCCAAACTCCCAGAATTCCGCGACTACTATGGTCGCAACGGGTCGCCTGTGAAGCGCGAGCGCTCGTCGCCTACGGCACCTGTTACTGTGACCAAGACGACGCGCCGACGTACAATCATCAAGGAACCTGCGTACGTCATACCCTAAGCACGCGACGCGTTGCGCGTTGAGACTGACACCTTCACAGTGAGGAGGGACCTAAGCCTGAACGTACCCCAGTTGTGGAACGCACCCCAGCTGTAGAGCGCACCCCAGCTGTAGAGCGCAGCACGGCTATAGAGCGCAGAAATGCTTTTGAGAACAGCGCCGTAAAGTCGCGGACGCCTAAACCAGTTTCTCGACGCGTCTCTGAAATCGCTCCCCAAGTTGATATTCCCCCATCGCCTGCGCAACTAGCTGAAGTTGCAGACCAGTCGCTTCAGATCGTAAAGACAAAGGCCACTGAAATTTGGGACAGGACCAGGATTGACGAGCTGAAGGAGTTTATTCGTGAAAACGCGAGCTCTGTTGCTACCATTCAGACGATAATTTTGCTCATTGAGGCTGTGGGACTCCAGTGGAACACGCTTGATACGACACCTCTGTTTACTACGCCCGCTGCGCTCGCTTCATACTCCAACAGCCAGGAAATCAGAGGTCCCAACGGTTGGGCACTTCTGACGGCCGATTGGTGGGCGCCCGCAACCCTTTGGTCACTAACCAGCTGGGTCTTGCCACTCTTCTTCTCATACTTCTTCAACCTGACTCTCCGTTCAAACACCTCCCGCAAATCAGATGATCGCCAGTATCCCGCTGATCCCCTCATCTTCAACATTGCAAGGGCGATATTGGCTTACAGCGTGTATCGGGACACTACCAACGCGTCTCTCGTCCCGAAGGCCTGGGGTCCTTTCTCCGAGTTTGCAGTAGCCCGCGTTGGAAACCACGTGCCTGGAGGATATTACGGTCTACAAATCAGCTCAATTGTCGGTATACTTGTCAGCTTGTACGATGCTGCGTTGAAGAAATAAGCAATCATTAGCTCACGACAAAAACACGACCGAGATTGGAGAGATTGGATCTTCGATGCTCGCGTCCTCGATGGCGTTCGGGATTTGATACCTGGGATAGCAGCAGGCTGGATCTTTGGAACCGTTTGTTGAATTCATTTTATCATCATCAGCGATTATTCTTATCCTGTATGGTTTGTACTTCTATATGAAGACTTCAAATAAGCAAAGTCACACAAAGATCATCTTAGATTTGTGTAACATGAATAATTGTGGGGGAGCATAGTGATGTAATCGTCCGTATGGAGAGTTAAGCTTTAGGCCGCCTACACTCGCTTCAATGGCTCTAGCGTGGTGGCGCCGCACATGCGGGCCGTTTCGCTCTTACAATGGACGCTACGTTCTTACTGTACACCCACACTATTCTCACTTTGTCGGTCTAGCCCCAATCTATATCTCCAATTATCTTCATTTACCCGAAAGAGTAGTCTCACTCCAGCGTCTCACGTGATCGTATACTGAACTTTACTTTCCAAAATGGCTGCCAACTTTCTGCAAATGCTCGAAAATATGCAGCCGCGATCTAAGCGGTGAGCACCAGTGGCCCAGATGGGCGACCCTTTGCTGACTTATACGCGAAGCACGATAGAGGATCTCATAAACTCTGATGATCAGCTCGCTGGCATGGACGGCATGGAACTCAGAGGCTGGACCCAGGCCAATCCCACTGCGCCTAGCCGTGACCTGAAAGATCCAGTGGGCCAAACTCTCCTCGCTGCATTCAATGGAGAATTCGATGCGCTACAAAACTACTGCGAGATGATGATCAAACAACTAGGCGGGGATGAAAACGCACGTGAGACCGTCAGACAGGACATGTACGCGAAGAGATGGGGTCCCGTCAAAACTCCCGTCTACGCGATATTACTACCAGCACTCCACATGCTCCCAGGAAAGAAGGAGGAGCTACTCGGAATAGTAAAGTACCTTGCCAATGATCTCAAAGTACCAGTCGACGGAAAAGATGTCCTAGGCTCCACAGCACTATTCTGGGCCATATCCACAAAGCCCTATGTACAACCCGAATTTGCGCAAATTCTCTTCGACGCAGGAGGTTCCGTCAACACCAAGAATAGATTCAATGCTACTCCAGCGAGCGAGATAGCGCAAGCAGATCTTCACGGCGATACTACCAAGAACGTGCAAATGATGAAGTGGTACATTGAGCATGGGGGTGATATCGAAAACAAAGATACCGATGGTATGAGTGTCAAGATTTTGGTCGAGATGATGAAGAAGAAGGTGCCGCAGATGGCTGAGGTTATTCAGAAGGGGAGGGGAGAGAGGAAAGAAGGGGATTGCACGACGTGTGGAAGGAGTCCCAAGGGCGAAAAGACGTTTCCGGCTTGTGCGAAATGTAAGAAGGCGAGGTATTGCTCGCAGGAGTGTCAGAAGGTGGATTGGAAGACACATAAGAAGACGTGCGTTGCATCATAGATGGGTGAAGCATTGGAGAAATGAAGAGGTGGGGGAGGAGGCGAATCACGACGAGTATGCTTTGGAAGGACTACTATATCTAGTACCGTTTTATCATGCTGCTTTCTCTTTTTTTTTAAGTAAAGCGAAGCATTGTTCTCTAGGTAGACCCCTCTATGTAGCTAAAAGCTCCGTTTTGCTACTAGATTTATAGTCTAGTCTACTATGAGACTAATACGTGACTACTATGTAACTAGAGCCTGGGTATAAGACATGACCCTAATTAAACGATTTCCCCTCTTCTTTCCATCTTAATCTGGAAAGAAGGTAAGTAGAGCTCCGCATATCGAAGCTCTAAACCCAGAAGGGTAACAAAAGGCACACGGATACGAATAGCCGAAAAAACCATGAAATCTCCTATCCAAGATGAGGAAATCGGCATATGTTGTAGGCTACACTATTACTTCGGTGGCTTTATTGATTGATCTGACCGGCTGCGGAAGTTGTGTAGATCCGTGTTTCTAGGCCTGTCGAAACGGCCGGATGAAAGCTATCCCATAACATCAGCCAAAGTTAGTTGTACAGCTAGCATCACCCGAGGTACGTATAACCAGTAACTGACTTGGAAACAACTCATTTGTATTTTCACAGCGCTGCTGTAGGCATTGAATGTCAAAGCCTAGTGGAGATAGAACCAACCATCCACATTTAAATACAAAACAAGTTTGTTAAAGCTTTGAGGGGTATTACTAGCGGTACTTGTTCCGTGCTGACTGGTTGGCTGAGAAGACCCACTGTTATTACTACTATCGTACAAGTACAACCACATCAGCCCTTGACATCCACTGACTCCGTTCCCGTGTTATGTATATATAAGTACATCCTCTATAAGATAATCTTCCACAACACCATAGCCAGTCTTGAGAAGGCAGTTTGCGCTCCATTCACCAACGCAGTTAGAACCAAAGAAAAGTCAACGCTTGACAACAGCCTTCAACAATGTCGTCCCAAACTATCTAACCATCTCTACGCGGCAAGGTCATCGCAGTTTCAGGCGCAGCATCGGGTATAGGTCTTGCAACTGCTAAACTGCTGTACCCGATGGGAGTCAAGCTCTCCCTAGCCGATATCAACAAAGCCGCACTAGACGAGGCAGCCAACGCTCTGAGAGCGTCCAACTCATCCGGTACCGACGACATCCTCACAACCGTTGTCGATGTTAGCTCTTCATCTGAAGTTGACAATTGGATCCAAGCCACAGTGGCCAAATTCGGCGCTCTCAACGGCGCAGCAAACTACGCTGGCATCCCCACCAAATCATCAAAGATTGTAGACACGAGTGACGAAGAATGAGCGAAAATACAAAGTGTTAACGAAGATGGCACGTTCTATGCAGTGCGCGCGCAACTTCGAGTCATGACCAAGCAAGGCACCGGAGGCAGCATCGTGAACACAACAAGTGTCGCAGGCCTGACTGGTCGCCTTACATGCGCGCCTTACACAGCGAGTAAACACGGTGTCGTTGCTATAACAAAAGTTGCGGCCAACGAAGTGGCGCACTTGGGAATCCGGGTTAATGCCATTGCACCGTAAGTACCCATGTTCCTTTTGTCACGTGTTGTTAGAACGTGTAAAGACTGATGTGAGATGCAGAGGTCCAATCGATACGCCCATGTTCGCAACATCTGCAACCCCAGAGATAATGAGGAGGGTGGAGCATGGTACTCCTATGAATAGAATGGGCAAGCCCGAAGAGGTAGCGAGGTTGGCGATTTATTTACTGAGCGATGATAGCAGCTATTCCACGGGTGGGATTCATGGTGTTGATGGAGGAATAATTAGCTGATGGGAAAACCTGAATATCAACGGACAGAAGAGCCTGTTTGAGTGTTCCGTTTTCTTTTCGTGTCGATTTCTGGACTCATTTAGGTGGTGCGAGTTGATCAGCGTTGCGACTGGGAACGACCAGACTAGAGTAGAGAATGAAGGCGCTGTTATCCGTTCTATAGTAGTGGTACCCTAACAGCCATGTAAGGGTCACGTGGCATGCTAGTTCTGTCAGAAACCAACGGATTCTTAATGGTCACATCGTAAAACCAAGATCTTAGCTATATTCGGAGGTCTATAGGTACTATTAAAAAAAGGAACTACGTCTCCTAATAGCTGTAGATTATACATTTTACTGGACGAGATGGCAATTCCAGCACCATTTTCCAAATGGAGCCTAGATCTGGTCAGCTACACACGAAAGATGGGATCGGACTGAACCAAACCTCAATTAAATGCGAGAAACACGAGTATGTGGCGTCCCATGGCAGATGCATGTAGATAGGATCGTATCTCGCATTATCATAATCCTAATGGGGTCTGAGAGTGGGGGCGGGGAACTCCTTCGAACGTATCGTCATCTACAAAGCATCGACGTCATGTTTATAGCGTGCTTCCCCAGAACTCTGAATGTCAACCCAGAAAAGTTTTTTTCAAGACATTCCGAGGATTCTTTTCTCAGGTAATCAATAATAAAATGCGACTGGATCCAAACGGCGACGCCGCCACCTTCCCCAAGCGCTCAGGTCTTCCGCATGTATCAGGCACCCCGAAAGGTAACGCTTGGTTCTGGGGTGGCGCCGACGAACTCGGCCGCTTGAACCTGCTCACCCGTGAACGAACCCTCGCAACCGTACAAGAAAACGTCAAGACAGGCGATTCTATCTCTCTCGATCTCCCCCTTAATGTCCCTGGCCCAGCTCTCTTCGGCCGCCTGGGGTTAAAACACCGCATCCGATCAGCTGTCAAAGGCGCCTATGACGACGAAGTATCGTACAACACGCAAAGCAGCACCCAGTGGGACGGCTTCCGCCATTTTGCCCACCCAACATACGGATGCCACTACAATGGCGTTTTGTCAGATGACATCATGACGAATGTGAATGAAGACGGGGAAGACGGTGAGGATGCCCCTGATCCATCGCGTAAACTGGGTATAGATGCTTGGGCAAAAAAGGGAATCATTGGACGCGGCGTACTTCTCGATGTATGGTCTTGGTCGCAAAAACAAGGCAAAGAGTACGACCCCTTTACTAGATACGCCATCACAGCCGAAGACTTGAAGGCGTGTGCGAAGAGTCAGGGGACTGAGTTGTGCACCGCGGATATTCTCCTGGTTCGGACAGGATGGCAGGAAAAGTATAACGCGTTTTCTGCGGCTGGAAAGGTGGATTTGGCTGCGCTGGCGCTGGATAAACATTTCTATGTGGGGCTGGCGTCGGATGAAGAGATGAAAGATTTCTTGTATGATGGATATTTCGCGGCGGCTGCGACGGATTGTGTGGGCTTTGAGGTTTGGCCGCCGCCGACTTGGGATGGGAGTTTACATGCTAATATGCTTCCACTGTGGGGAATGCCGATTGGTGAGCTTTGGAACTTGGAAGAGCTGACGAAGAGGTGCGAAAAGGAGGGGAGGTGGACTTTCTTGCTTGTGAGTAAGCCGAGTGATGTACCGGGCGGTGTGGCGTGTGTGCCGAATGCTGTGGCGATTTTTTGAGGAAGGCATGGAAGTGAGTGTAGGGTTATGAATGATTCACTGAGAGATCTGGTATCGTTGTATAAGATTGAGGCATGTGTGTCTTTTGATTTAGTTTTTGGATGTATTGAGGTGCGAATTTTGCTATCAATTCCACTACCACAGTTGTGATAACCCTACACATCACCCTAAAGCCGAGTACTTTGATAAACTGCGACTAACAAGGCTTCTACCTCATCACCAGACCCTCTTAAAATATCACATGCAGAACGGATTGCTGTGCCCCTTCCGGTCGTCGAATACCCTTCAAATACATTTTCCTACTGACTGTCTTAACAAGGTCACCTTGTTGTCTTGATTCTGTTGTCTGCAGCCTGGTTCAATTTCCTGATCTCGCGCCATTGTTCAGTGACTTGGATGAAGGAAATCATTAGCGGGATCTTCTACTCTACTATATGGAACAACTAAATGCGTAGATGTTCATTTTTCGCAAACACTCTTGAGAGAGGGCTGTGGCGTGTTCATCCCTTGGTCGTCTCGCCAAGGAATTTGGCCGTCATGGCGACGATATCTGCATATGCAGTAGTCCTTTTGGGCCAATTTATGCCATCTTCTACCCTTCTATGGACAGATCGATATTTCAGGAAAACCATTAGTCCCAGTTCGAACGATTTTGTGGGATTAGGCATTTCACTTCTACCAAATAAATTGACGAAGTTCCATGAGTGAGCTGGCCATGGTGGCGAGATTTATAGGGTTCAAGTTGCATGGTACCATTGGGCTGTTTTCAATTCATTAGAGGCTAACATGATATTGTAATGTGGCCGCTAAAGGAAAGATGCAATCGTGAAGGATAATGTTTGAGAGTAGGAAAGCTAGTAGGGTGTGGAAAGAAGAGAGAAGAAGATGCTGTTATGCTGTTAACCGTGCATAACTAGATGCATTATGCCCGATATGTATATATCCCCATGCACTTTGTATGTTCACGCTGGATCATTTACTATTCCGCTGTGGGTCAGCATTGGCAGAGGACGCGTGGGGGTTGCCAAGCCTTGACGTCATTCAGCCAAATTTGCCCATGTCAAATCAACCGCAGCTCCAAAACATAACAAATATTCACCCAGTTCCCGCATACCATAACGGCCTGACCAACGCATCCCACAGCAACAGCTTCATCATATTCGACACCCCACCTCGGGCTATTTTGACCCATGGGCTATAATGCATTGCCCGTGTGACCATGCTGGGATGTAGTAAGCATCTCTCCGATGCATATCCTGTAGACGCGTCGGACCGACTTCCTTATTTGGCCAGATCACATTTATCCTGGTGGCTTGCACTGCCCATTCATTCGGTTATACCGTGCCAACTATCAACTAGCGTCACCATGTTTTTCGAGTGTGAGCGGGTAATTTTGAATCTGGTTCTCTGGAAAGCGATATCCGCGTATATCACACAAACATGAAAACGGTATCACGAACAGGCACGAATAGAGCATTTCTGCTCAAGAAAGTTGCGTTAATGCGTTCATTATGCGTCTAGCTTGTAGCTTCTCATGCTGTTGATAGGCCAGAAGCAATATCAAGATACAATAGCTCAACTCAGGCACATTGTTGCATTTAGTGCTTCGACTCAATTACATTCTCTGCGTGGGAAACAGATCCTTGCTTCGCAGCAACCTCTTCGACGCGACGATCAATATCTGGCACGAAGTCGTGCTTGTTCATTCCAGGTACGAAAAGCGGGGCGTTGGTGAAGAGGTACTTCATCTCTTCAAGCGGACGCTTAGCCGTCTCGGGAAGGAAGCAGTAGAAGAAAATGGCGTTGGTCAGGTTGCAAACCTAACATCTGGTTAGTTTTCAGTCGATAATGAATCGTAAAAAAATACTTACGACGAAGAGCAGATAGAACCTCCAGCCAACATCTGCCATGCCAACTCCAGTTGTCTGTCCGATCATGGTGTTGAATGCAAAAGAAGTCATAGTAGCGATGGAAACACCCTTGGAACGGGTCTTGGTATCGAAAATCTCGGCGGGAATGATCCAGGACAGCGGTCCACATGTAGAACTGAAGCAGAAGTTGTACGCCCAAGTGACAACAATGAAGCCCCATGCGGCGGCGGCATTTCCACTGCTACCGGGTGGGAAAACAGCCAACATAACGGCCGCGATGATGAAAGTAACGCAGTTGCCGAGATTACCGCCGATAAGAG
This sequence comes from Bipolaris bicolor, assembly GCA_026262445.1. Taxonomy (NCBI): domain Eukaryota; kingdom Fungi; phylum Ascomycota; class Dothideomycetes; order Pleosporales; family Pleosporaceae; genus Bipolaris; species Bipolaris bicolor. The sequence continues at coordinate 216,580 of JAODYD010000026.1, forward strand.
TCCAGCGGCGTCCCAATCGATCAATGAAAGCAATGCAGAGTGCTTGTCCGCAAAGAGCGAGAACCGAGGAAATGGCCTGGTACTTGAGGGCGTCGGAGCCGTTGATACCAATTTGAGCGTAGATCTTGACGGAGTAGTACTGGATAGCCGAAACACCAGTCATTTGAACTGATGCTTGGATAGCACAGGCGAGGAAGAGACGGCGGAAGCACGACCTGTCCCTGAAGAGCTCGCCATACGACTTGGCTGAATTCTCGCGCTCAAAGCTAATGGCTTCTTGAATCTGCTGGTACTCTGCCATAACCCACGCATCTGACTCGTTGCCGTTTGCATGGAGCTTCGCTAGGTTGCGAAGACCCTGCTCGCTTTTGCCTTTGCTGATAAGCCATCTGGGCGACTCGGGGAAGACCATGATGAGTGCGGCTAGAAAGACGGCTGGAACGACTTGGATACCAAGCGATGTGCGCCATTGGCCGTTATCATTGTCTGAAAAGCCGACATCACATCCATAACTGATCCAGGCTGCTGCAAGTGCACCAATGCCCAACATGAACTGCACGAGAGCTGTGACTCGTCCACGAATACTGGGGTGGACCAGCTCTGATTGGTACATGGGAACAATCATGACGAGGAAACCAACACCAACACCAGCAAGGGCGCGTCCGGCATAGAGATAAGATAGCGCTTGTGCGCCAGTTTGTAGTGCACCACCAAGGATAAAGACCTAAGTTTGTGCTTTCAGTTAGCAAATTTCATGTGCTCTAGGAGCTTTTGACAATGCTTACCAATGCACCGATCAGAATGGTGAGTCGACGACCAAGCTTGTCACCAGCGGGACCGGCGAAAAAGGCGCCAAAGAAAGCACCACCAGTGAAGACTGACACAACTGCTCCCGTTTCATCTTCTGTGGGGTTGAACTCTGCATTGAAGGCTGGTGAAGAAATGACTTGGGCAATGACACCAAGATCGTAACCGTACAGCAACGAACCAAGCGATGCAAACAGGCCCACAAGGAACTGGTACACTTTGGGAGGGAGTGCCATGGCGACTGCAGCTGGGGTTGAGAGAACTGCAGGAAGGTTGAGAGCGGTGGGTAAGTCAGGCCAACGCGCAGTCTCCCTGGCTCTTTATACTGGGCACATTGCCGTGCTTCTGCCAGGCTGGTATCACCTCATGGCTGTTCAAGTCTGGGGAACGCATGCAAGCGACTATACTCCACCATCTCCACAAATGGCGGGGGTATTGACTCGACTCCGCGTTTATTACCTCCGCAACCCGCGTACTGATCCCTGTCACAGCGGTTGTCGGTGCTATGGCCGAGGCTCGGTTCAAATCAAACCGATGTATACATTCGGCGCCAGTCGAAATAGGTAGTCATCTGCACTCAGAGGCCTAAATTAGGAGATACATCATCACACCACTGGTGGGATGTGTCTTGGCTGCCCGAACCTAAACACGGGTGGTTTACTTCAAACGGCTCAAGTGCAGCGTGTGCCAGACGTGTGATGCGACGATGCGTGCAGCCTAAATTCCACGAATGAGCATGTCATTTTGTGCCGGAGGCGCCAGCTGGCTTTGTACTAGGGCCCGCGCCTAGTTGGAAACTACATGCTACGCCATGAAGCTTTCTATGACCTCGAGCAGGTCGTACCACTATCAACTTGCAATTGAAAACCTGAACCTCGTCTTCTTTGCCCCTGTTACCACCTCCAGGACAATTGCCAGCTTTATTCATCATGGCGTCCTTTACCAGAATCGAAGAGAGCGAAACCCCCTCCATCTCTATCAACCCCTCCCACAAGGTCGCTAAGATCAATGACAACCTTTATGGTGGATTTACCGAGTAAGCTTGACAATGGCGTGCTATCAGCTTGAGGTTTTCGAAATTTGCATTTCTTTGTTTTTCCCTCGGCTAACAAGCCACGCACCAGGCACATGGGTCGATGCATATACGGCGGCATTTACGATCCCGGCAACCCTCTCTCAGACGAGCGAGGTTTCCGCAAAGACGTCATTGAGGCTTTCAAAGAGCTCAAAGTGCCTGTGGTGCGTTACCCGGGCGGAAACTTTGTTGCAACGTATCATTGGCTTGATGGCGTTGGACCAAAAGAGAATAGGCCTAAAAGGTAAGACCATCATCGTATTCACTAGTGTCTTGCCTGAGCCTCGGTCGACAATCCTACATTCAACAAAATCTTCCATGTGTCAACAAAAGACCATTGGGTTGTTTCAGGTCCGCTTACAGGGTCCATCACCCTGCGGAGATCTACCACCAAGCATTTCGGGAGAGTGAACCCCAGAGAGAATATTGGGACTAATGCGGCGCCAGGCCTGAGCTTGCATGGATCGGCATCGAGCCCAACACCTTCGGAACTGACGAGTTCATGCAATGGTGCGAAGAGGTCGGCACAGAGCCTTACCTTTGCCTGAACTTTGGCACTGGCACTTTGGACGAAGGTATGCAACAAAGTGGATCTATTCTCGCACCTGACTGATTTCAATAGCTCTTGGATGGCTTGAATACTGTAACTCGGACCGAGATACATACTACGCCAACCTTCGACGCAAGAATGGCCGCGAAAAGCCTTACAACGTGCGTTAGCTCCAGACGGCGCGGGTCGTGGCTTGCATTAGCAGTCTGCTAACTTTAGTGATAGGTCAAGTACTGGGCTCTCGGAAACGAGTGCTGGGGCCCATGGCAAGTGGAGCAGATGACCAAAGAAGACTACGCTAAGAAGGCTTACCAATGGGCCAAGGCATTGAAGCTCCTCGACCCAACCATCACCACCATCTTGTGTGGAGAGACTGGCTACTCATCCTGGGACTACTACGTGCTAAACCAATGCGTCAAGTTGGATGTTCACGGCCTCAGTGGCGACATGACCAAGAGCCTGATTGACATGCACTCAATCCACATCTACACTGCAGACAAGGAGCACCTCCCCAACGCCACAGCGCCCCGCGCAGCCGAGCGAGCAATCCAAATGGCATCCAGTCTTATCGACCTCGCCCGCATTGAAAACAACGTTCCAGAAACCGTGCCCCGTCAAACCATCTGCTTCGACGAATGGAACGTCTGGGACCCCGTGCGTGCCCCCGGTGAACAGGGTGCAGAAGAGAAGTACACCCTCTCTGACGCTCTGGCCGTAGCAAACTTCCTCAACGGCTTCATCCGCCAGGCAAAGGATGTGGGCATGGCTACTGTTGCGCAGAGCGTCAACGTTATTTCTCCGCTCATGACTACCAAGGAGGGTCTCGTCAAGCAAACAACTTGGTGGCCCCTTCTCCTTTTCTCAAAGTACATGCGTGGTCACACTATTGCGCTGAATGTGCGTACACCCGAGTACACTGGCCGTACCAATCCCAAGTGGATCCGCGGTACCATTGAGACACCGTATCTAGACTGCAGTGCCGTACTTAGCGACGATGGGTTCGTTAACCTTGCTGTTACGAATATACATGAGACACGGGATTTCGAAGTCGATATCGCTGGGCTGAAGGCCGACAAGGTGGAGGTGCATACAGTTACCGGGGAGAACATTGGAGTTGTGAATACGAATGGGGAGCAGAAAGTGGGGATTAAGGAGAGTAGTTGGGACGGAAAGGGCAAGTTTACATTTGGAAAGCATTCGTTTACGCTCCTCCGATGGAAGGCTTAGCTTCGAGTCATCATGACTGGATATGCAAATAGACAATATGATTAGATTTCTTTGAGAAAAAAAAAAGGGGGTAATCAAGCTACCACTCTCCAGTATCCATATATTTCTTCACCATCAAAAGTAGCATATCTCTATACTCCCTCAGCACATCCGCGTACACGAATAAAAAGTAGGACCCCACAATCACCGACCCCGGTAACAGAATCAGCAGTACGAAATACTGCACCATACCCCACCACGCACTCTCCAACCCCTTCCGCATAGCCTTTTCCTCCTGCACAACGGGAAACCCCTCTTTCGGCGCCTCCGTCCCCAAAAACCCACACAGCCTCTCCCACCCCACCTCCCCATCCATATCAAGCTCCAGCAGCCGCTCTTTCGGAACCGCACTCCTGACTTCCTCATAATGCTTTTCGTAGGCAGCTTTTGATGCGGGCCCGCCATATTGATTCCCGCTATGCACCTTGAATGCCGAATGCACAAGTTGCATCAGCGGCGCAAGTTGTGTGAGATTGAATTGGCGACAGAAAGTAAATAAGCGCCATGTATCTAGACACCAGATACTTTCCCGCATGCTGTCTTCCCAGTCTGCGTAGTTACGCAGTGTGAGAATGACTTTGGCGTCGGGATATGCTTCTATTAGTTCTTTTGCGAAGAGGCAGCCTGGGAGGTCGGCTAAGACGTCGTAGTCTGCGAGGAGTTTGTCAAAGTCTTCTTTTCCGTAAGGTGCTTGGCTGCGCTGATGGGCAGGCCGATCTGAAGGGGGAAGCAGAGTAAGATTGATTGCTTCTTGCCAGAGGGCGAGGTCGGAGGGGTTGGACAGCACGTTGCGCATTTGGTGGGGGGTGAAACCTAGCTTGCGGAGGGCGAGGGTGATGGTTGTTGTGCCGGTGCGGCACATGCCCAGCACAAGGATGCGCATGGGCTTCTTGCGGACGCGGGAGGTGGTGTCGATTAATCTTTGGGGTGCCATTGCTGCTTTGATTGTGTGTTGAATGGGAGTTTTGAGAAGAGGAGGGGAGGTTCCAATGGGTTTGGTATGCCGAGAGATGAAGAGACGTGGTGGGTATAGAGGTGCAGCGGCGTGGTTCCGGATTAGGCTAATTAGCGGCATGTCGGGTGAACAGGGCCGCATGTGCGAGCCGCAGGTCTGGGACGCCTAGTTCGCCACTCGGTAGCGGGATCGAGTGCATGCTATTCCAATTCGTTGATAGAACGATGGACTCAAAAAAAAATACATCAAGTTCAGGACCGGCCCGTGAGCTGGGTCTGCCATTTCGAAATGTACATGGACGTCAACTCGTACATTTCTATCGTATACGGCGACTCGGGATCCTCCATGTGTCGTAGTTTGTACGCCTTGTTAGCCCAATCCGTGGCAGACTGCCAGTTCTCCAATTTGGCAAAGCTGAGGGCGGCGATCCGGAAAGCTCTCGCATAGTAGTCGGCAAGGCCCTCTGCTTGTACAAGCTGGGCAAGCTGAACGCTCACTTCAGCACTCTTGTGGGCATACTCTACTTCGGCCTTGGTCTTTGGAGGATCTAGGAGTAGCTGGCTATCAAACTTGTCAAAAGCGTTTTTGATAGTGACTCGGCGGTTGTCGCTGGCCTCGCTGGCTGCGCGCTTCTGAGCGCATGCTTCGCACTGGCATTTGAAGCCATATTGATCGAGCAGCTTCTGTCGGTCCTCTTGAGCAAGCAAAAGCGAAATGTAAGAGACGGAGAACTCTTCTCCAGCCTTGATCTTCCTGCTGGCAAAGACAATGTGTTTATTGAGCTTCTCGCTCCAGTAGTAACTTGTGTTTGGTCGACACGAGTGGTTGATGCGAGCGATTCTAGGAAACAGACTGAATTTGTCGCCGGTATTGTACGCATTCGTGCGGAATATGGTCCCCACTGTCTCTAACTGCGTGTTCACCGTACCATTGGCGTAATAAGACAGTGCCAAAACCTGCTCTTTTGCGCTGGGCGAAAGTGTCTTGAATTCGTCGTGGACGAGTTTTGCAACAACAGCCATGGGATTCTCGCCTCCCTTTGTGAGTTTGGACCGGCTGATCCTAATGACGGGTGATTCGCGCATGACAATGTCGCCAATGTCAAGATCGTGCATGGCAAAGACACCCAAGCCTTTGCCATTGGTGGGCTCGACTACATAGACGTCTGGAGGCCCACTGCAGATGTGACGTAGAAGATGGTCGGGTGCGTGATGGTTCGAGCATGTTGCACTATAGGCAAACGCGGAGAATGGAAAAAAGACAGCGACAGAGGTCGATTTGACAAACATTTTGACTTTTGGAGGAAAATGAAAAATTGAGTAAAGAGAATTAAGCAATGGGCGTTTTGAGCTTTTAGAGGCTTACCATGATAGCACACAAATACTAGAGTTTGAAACGGGTTTCGTTTGGACAATTGTGCAACATGACACTCGCGCAGAACCATACTCAGCCATGTTACGAAACGCGAAAGTCTACAAATCTCTGAGACGGTATTGCGTGGCCTTGATCGGCATTCGTAGTGTCGTAGTTCTGTGAGCGTGGTGACCATCTAGGGGGGTGTTCCGAAGAGCGGAAGCCCGCCGCCCCGCAGCATGGATACATCCAGCGTAGAGTAGTAACGCTCGGCGCAAGTAAGGTGCGCTCGGGGTGAAGGTAGCCCTTCTGGTTCACACATGCAGCGCCTTGTTGATGATAAGAGGCTGGAACAGCATCAGCTTTTGACGAAAAATCCCCGGGCCGACGACTGATGTCATCCGACAACCGTTGCCGCGATCGCAGCTTCCCCGCGCCTGTGGGGCAACCGGCCGTTGTTTAACATGGCCGTCGCGGGGATACAATGCCCCTCCTCCAGCTTTCTCCAGAAAATTATCAGACACCATGGTGTAAGTATAGACTATCTCGGTGCTGCATAAAACAATCTCTAACCTTCCTCAGATACACTGCGTCTTTTGCCTTTTTCGAGGCCCTTTGGGAGTATGGCGTTAGCCATGTCTTTGTCAATCTCGGATCGGACCATCCTTCGATTATTGAAGCCATTGTCAAAGGCCAGAATGAGGCCAAGGGCCAATTCCCCAAAATTATCACGTGTCCAAATGAGGTAAGCAGCTTACATACAGCCAAGGTTACACAATGGCTGATATGGTTAGATGGTTGCTCTGTCCATGGCCGATGGATATGCGAGGTTGACGGGCAAGCCCCAATGTGTCATTGTGCATGTTGATGTTGGAACACAAGGTCTTGGAGCTGCCGTGCATAACGCCTCGTGTGGACGCGCACCTGTTCTCATCTTTGCTGGCCTGTCCCCATTTACCATTGAGGGTGAAATGCGCGGGAGCAGGACCGAGTACATTCATTGGATACAGGATGTGCCAGACCAGAAACAGATTGTGGAGCAATACTGCAGATATACGGGCGAGATCAAGTCTGGAAAGAACGTCAAGGTGTGCTAGACGCCGACAGGGAATGAGGAAACGCTAACAACTGCATAGCAAATGGTCAACCGCGCCTTGTCCTTTGCCATGAGCGATCCAAAAGGGCCGGTATATCTGTACGGCGCGCGCGAGCCTATGGAGGAGGACCTGGCCCCATACAAGCTGAAAAAGGACTACTGGGCACCCGTCGAGCCAGCTGCACTTCCTCCCAAAGGCGTCAAAGCAATTGCCGAAGCTCTGGTTAAGGCCCAGGAGCCTCTTGTTGTGACTGGCTACTCTGGCAGAAATCACGAAGCAGTGAAGGAGCTCGTCCGGCTGGCAGATAATGTCAAAGGCATCCGCGTGTTGGATACAGGAGGCAGTGACATGTGCTTCCCAGCAAACCACCCGGCGTGGCTGGGCCTGCGCTACGGTAACGACCCGGCCATCAAAACAGCTGATGTCATTCTAGTCCTCGACTGCGATGTACCATGGATTAACACACAGTGCCACCCTAAAGAAGACGCGAAGATATTCCATGTCGACGTTGATCCGCTCAAGCAACAGATGCCTGTCTTTTATCTCAATGCCGTTCAACGCTACCAAGCCGATTCGTACACGTCTCTGAACCAGCTAAACGAGCACCTAGAGTCTGCTTTCAAGGAACAACTCACCAGTCAGCTCTTTGATCAGCGATGGTCGGTCCTGCAAGAGTCGTACAAGAAGAAACTCGAAGGCATCGCTAGCGAAGCCAAGGTTGATGACAAGGGCCATTATGGCACATCTTACCTTTGCTCCCAGTTGAAGAAGCAATGCCCAGAAGACACCATTTGGGCCATCGAAGCCGTCACTCAAACCGGCTTTGTCGCGGACCAGATACAAGCGACGTTGCCCGGATCATGGATAAACTGTGGCGGCGGAGGTCTTGGATGGTCTGGTGGTGGCGCCCTGGGTATTAAGCTTGCAACCGACTATGAAGGCAAGAAGCAGTTTGTATGCCAAATTGTTGGCGACGGCACATATCTCTTCTCTGTGCCTGGTTCCGTCTACTGGATCTCCCAGCGCTACAAGATTCCCGTTCTCACCATTGTGCTCAATAACAAGGGCTGGAACGCCCCACGCCGTTCCATGCTGCTTGTCCACCCTGACGGCGAAGGATCCAAAGTCAGCAACGAAGAGCTCAACATCAGCTTTGCACCCACACCGGATTACTCTGGCATCGCCAAGGCGGCGAGTGGTGGCGAAATATGGGCTGCGCACGCAAGCACAGCTGATGAGCTGGGCAAGCTTCTCCCGGAAGCTATCAAGTCGGTGTTGAGTGGTACTTCGGCCGTGTTGGATGCTCATCTCGAGGGACCAGAAGGAAAGTATGGAGGCGGCAAGGGTCGTCTGGGTTGAGGAATCAGTCTCTATTCCTGAAGTCAATATGGCATTGATTATGGAATATGTGAACACATAAGATCAATTGATACCGAAAGGTAAGGTGGGTGATGTTGGGACATGTGTCAAAGAAGATGGTCATGTATTATCCCTGTATACAACTCTATCTAAATCCTGCTTGTTGCATGCAGGTTGTCTATCTCTTGGATCCGATGATGATGTGCCGTTTCGATTTATCAAGAGCAATGATGGAGCACTCTGATCATGGGTATGGCACTAAGTTCATAACGGCGTAGTTCCAGTGACATTGGATAGCTTTGCAAGAGCGATCCATGGATTGGGCTCCTCAACCTCGCACACCGTATTCGCAGGCGGAAGGGTTCCGTCACGCATATATCGCTTTTCGTGTTCAGATACACACTTGATCGACTGGAAGTGTGAAGTATGCTGTGAAGACCAGTCAGTCAGTATCCCCAAAGCAAATCTCGGGCAAAGGAATGACTTACACCGACGTTGTCAAATACCAGTAAACCCGAACCAGGAAACTCCCCGTTCATCTTCCTCGCAGCCGACAAAGGCGTAACAGGATCCGCAACAGAAGATACAAACAGGATAGGCGTATGCGTCCCATTCACCCTCGGCACCCCATCAAATCGCTGACTCTCAGGCGCCCTGACACGCATCTGACTGCAAATCGGTCCACTGAGCGCTGCAACATGCAAACCACCATACTTACTCTTCTCATGCATCCCCTCCACAAACCCCTTATACGCATCAAACTCCGTATAATTCGAGCGCCCATCCGAATCCAAACACACCACCAGCGCCCGTCCCATACGCTCATCGTACGTCGGACTAAAACTGTTAATCTGTGACTTGAGCGTGATACTAGACAGAATCGCTACATCGCGGTTCTGCAAAGCGAGAAGCCAGTAATCCATCAGCACCACGATCACCGGATTGAGATAATACAGCGAAGCGAAAACCTGACTCGTGATATCCGTCCACTGCAGCACATACGGTGTCGGGGCGAGCGCTCCAGGCACTGTCAACGGGTTATTCGGATCCGGGATCGCCTGGGCTACCGCAAAAGGGTTTTGCTTGAGATCTTCAAGCAGCGCTTCGTAGCGATCTTGGATCACCTGTGCAGACGAGGCGTTTTGGTGGAACAAGCAGAGTGCGGGGCCTGCGTCGAAACATTGCTGGAAGAAGTAGCCCGCGGCTTTGTCGCTGTCGTCTGTGGCGGTTTCCCAGCCGCCGTTGTAGTAGTCGGCGAGGTCGAGCACGCCGTCTATGATCATCCTGCCTACGCGGCTGGGATAGAGACTGGCGAAGGTGGGTCCGAGGATGGAGCCGTAGCTTATGCCGTAGTACCAGAGTTTGGCGTCTTCGGGTGCTTTGCCGGTGTCGGCAGCGCGGAGCTCGATGTAGTGTAGCATGTCTTGTGCTGTGGCGACGGTGCTGGCGTAGCGTGCGGTGCCGTTTACGGCGTACATGTCTGAGCACCATTTTCCGTAGCCGAGGAGCGATTGGTGGTGGGTTTTTAGTGCTTTTTCAGAGGTTATGTCTGCGAGGCCTAGGGGTTCCTCGAGGATGGCGTTGCGGGTTTGGAAGGCGTAGCCTGGGAAACAGTCGCTGGATGGTTCGCTGTTGTTTATGCCGCGGGGGTCGATGCCCACGAGGGAGTAGTCGGTCCCGATTTTGGCTTCGATTAAGGCGGAGCCGGAGAGGATCATACTGACGGATGAGCCGCCGGGGCCGCCGGGGTTGACGAGGACTTCTTGTGCATCGGGTGTTGGGCCGGGTTTCTTGATGATGGCGATGTTGAGGGTGCCGGCGGTTTTGTTGGCGTAGTCGCGTGGTACTTCTAGCAGGGCACAGGTACTGGCAAGGTTAATTGACCTTTGTTCTTCTCGAAAGATTGGAATGCTCATACAAATTGTTGTAACATGGGGACCAAGCAAGCGATGGGCTCGCGGTCAACTGTATATGCGTAAGTCTCCATCAATTTTGATGCTATCAGATGAGACCTACTTCAGAGAAATCATAAACCATGCTGGTATCCCCTCTTGCATTCAAAGGGGAGCCAAGGCCCAAGGGCGAAATGGTAGCAATTGCTGCTGCATACCGTGTGTATGCTTTCATGATGTATTTAGTCATTCAGAAGCGCGAAAGACCGTATGATGGTAGATGATAGAACACAGCAAGAAATCACTCCATCTTCTTATACTTGTCTACCGTTTCCAAGAAAGCCAGCTGCATGGTCGCCGAGTAATGCAATAGGCTGCATCTTGGCCCCAACTATACACCAGAATAGCAAACACATTGCAACAAGCAAGCCACTAATGTTCAGCCCTGCTTCGCATCAAGGCTGTGTCTTTTTCTTGTAGATTCTCTTCCGAATGCAGTAATATTACTGCATTTTATCAAAGCCACTACCCCGACGCTACTGCTGGGGCCTTATGTCTTGGCCACCCTGCTTTCCAAATCGGGTCTAGTTCAAGGGCGGTGCTTGGGATAGTGGCACGCCTCGTGTGTGTATGTAGCGTTCCGCGAATCCTACACGAAGCATTTTGAATTGCTACCAAGAGCAGTGAGGTCAATCATGTGATACACAACATGATAGTGCACAACTCAAGAGGAGATCAATTAGGTCAAGCAATTATCATAAGATTACAAGAGTAGCCTGTAAACCGTCCTGATGAACAACACTATAATAAGCTACTCTCATCCAGCCTCTAGACCCTGGTTGCCTACATCATCCCCTGATAACTAGGTGTAAAGCGAACACGGGATGCGTTGTCTTCATGTGATTCCCAGCCAGCGTCTTCGGCATCTGCGTCCTCTTACTTGTAGACGGCACTAATTGTGGTGGATACCTTCTTGTAGACATGAGGGTCTTCGTTAGTACTGAGTCCCATATAACTTCCCTACTGCCTGGTATTGTTCAAACGATTGAACCTCACTGTGATGGAGTTTTTTGATATGCTTCTTCTCGTTCATCTTTCGGGTCGCCCTTATAAAAGGGTGGACCTGGTTAACTCTACTGTTTGAGGCGGTGAATTCAAGTGTGGGTGCGATGAGTTGACAGGAGGTGCGAGCACGAGTGGTGGCAACCACGGTGCGGCCATTCTCGAAAAGGTGTCCGATCACTCCGGCGGTGTCGACGGTAACTGAGTTTCGGTCTTTGCCCATGAAGGAGTCGATGGTAGTAACCTCAATACCAACGAGCTTTCGCGCGAGGATATCCTGCCGGCGAGCGCGTGCAAGGGATGTCGCGTGGTCCCGGCCGCGATGAAGGACTATGACTTGTGCGTTGTACGGGGTGATGATGACATGGTCTTTGCCTTCAATGTGTTTCATGCGTTCAACTGTATCCTTGAGGGCAACTGCAGCAGTCTCCAGGCAGTATGTCGATTGGTTTGCATCTCACTGAGGGGTTGCCTGCAAAGTGTTGAGGCAGATGAGGTTACTGTCGATGAGCTATATCTTGTTATTGATGTCCGCGTACTGTTGGGAGAGTTCGGCATTGAAGACTCTATCGACGACCTGCATCTGTGGCATAATATTGACCTCTGCACACAGGTCGAATAACGCTTGATTGTGGTATCTAGATGAGGCTTCGAGAAGGCTAACGTTGCCACCCGAGGACTCGACCCGGCTGATAGTAGACATCTCAAGCAACTTGTGGAATGGGTCCTGCTTTTTGTTGGCGAACGTCATGGGCCGGAGCTGGTTTGTCGCACCCGTGATCACAATGAGGTTGGCATTCCAGTAGTGCGCGAGTACGCCCATCGCAACGGCGTCGTTTGCCCTACCAACTTCCTCCAGGATGACGGCGTGTGAGCGTCGTACCATTTTGAACGATGACTTGGTGCCGGTTGATACTGTAGCACAAATGACGTCTGCACGTTTGATGAGTGCTTCGAGACCCACCTTCGCGGCGTGTGCAATATGGATCTTGAGTTCCTTCGTCATGTCATCTTCATTGGTCTCGAGGGTTTGATGGGCGATGACGGTGGGGCTGAGACTTTTGGCAAGCTCGTCAAACTCCTTTTTACAGAACGTGGCGAGCAGTTCTGGTGATGCAGGAAAGCCGGGGAAGCGCGCGAGCCGAAGGATGTATTGTGCTGCTGAGCCGTCGACGTGCTTGAGCCGTCGGTCGGAAATCCCTGGGCTGCCGCTACGGTATGCCTGAAGGTAAGAGTTGAGGAGGCTGTGTGACAATTCCTCGGTGACGGTGACATTGGCGTCGACATTGGAGTGGGTGTAGGTGCCCTTGGGGTCGTATAAAGGTCGCGCCATAGCCCATACTGCACTAAGCTCTGTCTTCTTGCTGTGTAGGCGGAGCACCAATGGTTGATGGATCTTCATGTTCGCAGCGAACCGGCGTGTCATGGCTGACATCAGTATGTATTGTCCATCGACAGCATCATTTTGCATCGCCATTGTGGTGATGCGCCCCCTCTCTATGGTGTTGTGACCCAACCTCTCTAGCTCGGTGACGGCCTCATCGACAGTCTCGCCATCTGAAGGCTTACGAAGCTCTGACTTCTTTTTAGCCTTGTTCTGAAAATGCTCTCGCATTTCATGGCGCGAGATGCTAATGATTGCATCCTCAAATTCGACGTTGCCAAGATATGGGAGCACCGTCGCGGCCGCCAGATAGGTCTTGCCGGAGCCAGATGGACCAGTGAGCCAAATGATGTTGTCGACGATGCCGTTGCTATGCCAGTTGCCATATTGTTCGCGTTGGTGTGCATGCAAGAAGCTCATGATATGTTCCACTGTGACGTCTTGGTTTTCCTTGTCCATACCTTTATAGAGATGCCCCGCCTTAGATCGTATGTGGTCGCTGCAAAGGAGAATATTGCGGACAGCCCTCAGGTGTTCCTCCTTCTTCGCGTACTTGTCCAATTTCGCCTGAGGGACCTCCATAGCTCTAATGTTGTTTATGATACGCTTACTCTCCTTGTCACTGTTCTTAGTGTATATCTTGATCTTGGTCTTACAGTTTCTCCGAGTCCATTCAATGATATGCCGTGACGGCATCTTGGACAGCTCAGCCATCGTGAGCTTGAAATATTCCTTTCTGTCCGCCAGAGTTTTGTCATGGCATGGGCGCTCGACGACGATGTTAGTCATTCCCATTGCGGTAGCTTGGGTAGGATCCCTAACACGGCCGCACAATGTAACTTTGGTGGCTGCCAGGGCGCCGCCCACGGAAGCGAGGTCGACTCGGACGTCGTCCCCCGGCATGAGGCGTGGCTTGGTTGGGTAAGACGACATGGAAGCTTGGAGGTGATATGTCATGTACACCTCTGCTTCCTTGTTGTATGTAGCCGGGACGGGGATGATTGCAGCCTTGGTGTCGTACTGTTGGTTGGCCATGGAGAAACGTTGCTCAATCAGTGCGCCAATTGCGACTTGTTGCGAGAGCGACTGCCATGAATCGAAGACAGTTTGAGGGATTGCACAAAACTCGGGCAACAGCTCAGTGTCATAAATGCCGGTGTCGCTCAGGGATGGGTTCTGTGGCTCGACTAAGAATTCGTTGAACGGGTTGTATCGAGCCAAGTCTTTGAAACGGTTCACCAGTCCATTGACCTGCTCTGGTAAATCTGATCCGCGAACCAGGATGAAAAATTTCGGTGATGACTTCATGACAATGCGAAGGTCCTTGCAAAGCTTTGGGACGTTATTGTTGTGTGTCATGATGTTGTTTGTACAGTGCTGGTTGTTGTGTTTAATGATGATGAGATATAGCTTGAAGCCAGAAATCTTGAGAGACGCATACAGTTTTCGAAAATAATTCTCGTGCTTGGTCATTTGAGGGCATATCTTCTCTAGCAACAATTGCCATACGGGGTTGCTGACATCAACCACACGTTCAGTGGAGACATAGTCGATGTCCCTCAGCTGCCCAGTACGTGATCCACACGTATTGGCATGCGTAAGCTCGACGTCTCCGATGTGTTCGGGTTGTTCATCTGGCCTTGTCTGGTCAAGGTAGTGGGTTTCATGACGGATGCGGGCGAATGATCGAACCTCTGGTTGCTCGACAATTAACATGCTTGCAAGGCCATCTTCGTCTTGTTTGGGCTTCTCAGCCTGAGTTGGGAGATCGTGCGCACTCCTAGAGGGCTTTGCGAAGCGTACATACACTTCAGCTCTTGCCGACAACTTGCTATTGCGTTCGGCGATAAGCTCTGCATGGGTCATCTCATTGCTGGTCTTCTTCTTGTTATCCTCAGGCACGGCTTGAAGGAGTTCTTAATAAGCAGCCTCCATTGCATCTGCCAGGAGGTGAGATTCAGAGACTGGGATGATACCGGCAAAAACCACCTGGTGCTTCTGACGTATCACCTGTTCGATCTTGGTGATGACAAGTTGAGGTCAGCAGTGTCAATCTTGGACGCAGTTGCTAGGCCTTCGACGTCGGCTGCGACGATGTACGACACCATAATTGATTAGTGAAGGTTCTTGCGGAATTGAGGGACTTCCACTTTGTCACCCTTCATCAGGGTCTTCTGAAATCCGGTGCGGCGAGTGTTGGGGTCGATCTCAGTGACTGGCTTCTTGGAGTTCATGTTGGAGGTGTTGCTGAAGGAAGCGAGATTGTGATAGCAGTGCAGATGGAAAGACAAAAGAGATTGGTATAGGTGACAAGTTTTAGCAAGACTGTGTTGTTCAGTATGCGTGAGGTGAGAGGAAATATTGTTGTGGGTAGGCTGTTTGTCAAGTAGGTGATGCCCGTTTTAGGACTAGTGTCTGTTCGTAGACTACCTTCACCTTGAGGCAGAAACAGATAGAATTGTTGTTGTGACGTAATTACGATTTTGATCTGAATGGGCCCATCTTTGGGCTTACGCTCGCATGGTGGCGTGAAAGCTTGTCCTCAGGTAGGGGTTCTTACGTAGCTTTCGAGTGAGAGCGCGTCCAGCTGCTGTGGTCACGCTGCCCCCAAACGTCCACTATTTCAGAGGTGCCCTACCTGAACCGTTGCGGCTGCAACGGTTGTCCTTAGTCAGTCTTTGCATTAAAATGGGTCTGACGGTAACTGTCAACGCTATTCCCGTGCATCGACTATCTCTAGAATGTCCCGCCTGAGTTGTGTTTCTGGCACGGAAGAGTCCTCAGATGCATCGTGATCTTCCCATCGCAAGTTGTATTGCCATTGTCTCTGCCTAGTGTCACAGCTCCTTGGTGAGGATTCGGTTGACTACGTAGCATTGTGCTTCGTTGGGTGTAGGAGGCGATGGTGTTGACCACGTCGAGGGTGTATTAACGGTTGATGGATCTCCGGCCGATGTGATATCTTCGGATGAGTCAGTGAGCTGGCCAACGGCGGCTGTTGGTTGCTCTTAGGGATTTGTCTAAGCGGGTGACAAGCGGACGACTAATATCACTGGATCGATCCTCACGTGGGCTGGCAGGTCGAGTCTGAAAGCGACTCTAACGAGGCACTCAGTGACTTCAAATGGTCTGGTTTTGACGACGTCCAAGGCTGAGGAGTACGGGATGCGGTAACCCTGGTTCAGCTTGCGGGTGACATCGAGTGACTCCTGTTCGAAAGAGTGCCTGCCATGGTCGGCTTTATCCTCAGCGAGCAAGGCATCATTTGGAAGTGATGAAGCGGGGTAATGATCCATTCATCTTTGCTCACGGCGGAACTGACAGTGATAGGCTTCTCAGTTCTGTTATGGCACTGCGGGTCCGTTTGTTTACACGATTCGACGGCGCAGTCGACGAAGCCGAGGACGCTCGGGTATTTCGGCGTCCAAAGCTACTCAATTGCGGTGCTCGAGGATAGTGTAGGTCGATTAGTGGGCCGATGCCTAGGTCCTTCAATTATGGCTAGCTGATTGACGGTATGGAGTTGTAGATGCGTTCGTGAGTGCTAGGTGCTATCAACTCGCAATGGTCGATAAGTTGCACTGTAGACAAATGTCCTTTCGGTTAAGTCTGATGGGGCCTTCTTTGGGCTGGTTGTCCGGGCTGGACCTAGACGGTGCCGCGGATTCGAAACGATCGCGCAATGCGTTCGGGGGAGCACTATGCAATGTAGGCGCGGCGGCACTGCGCAATGCAGATCGAAAGAGCAGATATCAGAAGCTACCATGCAACGCCAAAACCAAGAAAAGTAATAGAAACAAAAAGATAGTCAAAACGGTGATAGTACAGTGAGAAGTCCGGTGGAGCTACCAAGCAGTTGGACTAAGTACAGAATATCCGCCAAGGCGCTACTATGCCTCATGAATACGTCACCTGCCTTCCATAACAAACTTCCTCGATGAATAACAATATGACCAGTCACTCCTTGCTAGCGCTAGAACCTTCCCTGATAACGAGGGCTCATTGCTGATGCGTATGTAGGCGCTCAAAGAATGATTGAGAACGCCGTGAGACTTGAAGGTAGTGAGGTTATCAAGCCTCTTGTTGATGCGTTGAATTTCCAAGTGGTCCTATTCAACGATATATCCGATAGCTCTCACATGGTTATTGCACTCATCAGTCTTGTTGTAGTTGCCCTGGACGTTCGAATAGTGCTCGTGAAGCTCGTGTTTTGCTAGCCATGAAGCCGGTGGAATGTTCTGCCATGCTTGTATCTTGGGACCCATTCGAAAAGATGAAGGTGGCAAACGTGATCAAGAAAGCCAAGAACTTGAGCCCTTTGGTTTGATATTAGCTTTGATTTGATATTTTGGAACATGTGTCAGGTACTCACAGATGTCCGCACGGTCGAGAACAACTCGCTGTTTACGGTCGAACTTGGTGGCTTCAGGTCCTGATGAAGGTATGTTTTGACCATCGAAGAACTCCATCATGATCGACATAGCGATTGATTCTGTATGCTGCTGACGTTGTGGTTTGTGTGGGAGTAGTACAAGTTGATCATCGAGTTTCTCGTAAGGAGGTGGATTAGAGTCGCTAGATATAATAAATGGTTTCGGTACCGCATCAAGCATGGTGTTGGTGAGTTTGGTGAGCGGTGATATTATGAAAATATGCGAGCAATGATGAGAGATAGACTCTGGAGTGCTAGTCGAGATGGTAATACGAGTAATAACGCGATGAACGATGTAGATCTTCGAGTTTCTGATATCAGCTCGGATCTCCAACCTCAGAATATATGTATATATCAAATACTTACAAAACGTTATGCGTCCCCATGTGATCTGTCTTCACAATCGAATCGACTTATTCATGGCTTGCCGTAGATATGTAGTGATCGAATGATATGTGGGTGTGCTGCTTAAGTTGAGATATACGTTGTAGATCCATAGGCTGGTTGTGTGGGTGTTGTCGAGGTATGAAAGAATAGTTGAGATGTAGCGAGAGAGCAATGCCTTTAAGTCGCTGATTAGACGACAGCAGTAAGCAAATGACGTTAGTTCAAGGGAAGAGCACTTTGCTAGTCGAGAAAGTGCGAGAGCACAGCATGAGGAAGGCGAGAGTGTGTGATGGAAAGCACCATGGATTTTCATGTCACGAAGATGAATAGCACCTTCTCTGGCAATGAATTTGCACAAGACTAGCATATGGCAGTTTTTTACTGCTCGGCCTTACATTTGATGAAATTTTAACATATTTGATCGTTCTTTGGCGAAGTCTCAACCGCGGCGTGTCGTGACTGACAATTGTTCTACCACAAGCACCTAATACTAGACAACAGAATGTTGCACATCACCCGAAAGCGATAATATCGCGATCATCTTGGAAAACCACTTCATATCTAGAGTGCAAATTAAACCCACCTAAAATCTAGATAAATTAGTTATCTATAGGAAAGGAGAAAAGCGTCTTCTAGCCAAATATCATTTAGTGGAGGATTTTCCAAAAAGTCTAATCAGTAGAAGAAATGAAGATATTACAAAAGGTTTTCTCAGTGCCATGAACGGCGCCTAAATTGTGTATCGCGTGTGTGGCAAGGTATTATGCATCAACGGACAGTGCTTTCAGTTGCGATCTAGCAGCCTCACTCATTCATCTCACGGTAAGGCTGGCCTGCAGTCACTTTCAACAAATTGATGCACGTCCAGTGTGCGGGGTGAAGAATCTTGCTGCTGTCAAAAATTGCACGATACAATCATATGATTCTTTTCATTCGCGGTTCACCCGGTCGCGGCGTGGTGAATCATTGGCCCTGCGCCACGTTGTTCAATTGGCCTATTTGACGTTACACGGCAGCATGTTCGCTCTTTGAGCAAAACAAGGCTGGAGCCTGATCTCTAACCCCACCTCACCACCACTTCTCCATCATGGAGAACAAAATATGCCACTTCTTTGTCGCTGGGCGCTGCTTGAACGGGGAGCAGTGTAGATTCCAACATCCTGTTACAGCACCTACTCATCTCTCTCCGGAACGCAAAGCGAAGCCTATCAGTCGCTCGCATTCGGGCGGCTCCGTTTCAAAGACAAAGATACCTTGCAGGTTCTTTCTCCAAGGTACATGTACCAAGGGAAACTCCTGTACCTTTGAGCATTCGAACCCGGCTACAGCTACAGCCACAGCCTTCCTTCCTACATCCAGGGGCAGTAGGTCAAGCATACCGTGCACATACCTTCAAAGAGGTTTCTGCAAAACGGGAGGGCTATGTCCCTACAGTCACGACATTCAAGGCAATCGTGTTGTGTCGAAGACGCTGCCGGATCACAGGCCCATCTCGGGTATTGGCCTCGCTGCATCCACTTGGGCCTACTCCAATAGCTCCTTCAGTGAGCATGATGAAACGAAAATACCAAAGAAGATTGGAGGGGCTACTGTGTTTTTTGCTGACGGGGCCTCTGTTTCCTCAATCTCTTTGATTTCGGACTTCTCCGCCGTGTCCACATCCGATCTATCTCAACACACATCCGTTCAAGATGTAGTAGACCTCTTGAGCAGCATGGGCTTTGCACAAGCAACTCCCGATTGTGTTCGCTTCAAATACATTCCGGAAAAGCTCCATAAGACAGCTGTTATTAAAGTCCGTGATCCAGACTTTGCCAACAATCTTCTCCAGTGCCTTGGGGAGAGCCCTGTTCGCCTCAGAGATGCGGAAGTTCACATGTCGAAGATGCAACTTGGAGGGGAGACAGAATCTGGTATGAATCGACTCCAGCTTACTGGTGTTACATGTTCATGGTTCAATCCTTCCAAGGTGGCGTATCTCCAATATGAGACGGATTCGAAAGCGAAGCAGGCACTCAAACGCATCAAAGACTTGGGCTCAAATCAGCTCATGGGACGGAAGCTCGATGTCATGTACCAACCAGTTCGGTCCTTGCAAGTGGGCAATATTGATCTGGACACGAATGAAGCGGAACTTCGACGCTTTCTTCCTTCTCCAAAGCCCGTTAACGTGACTTGGGGGCCTAAATCCCACATATTGACTGCAAAACAACTAGAGGAAAAGGCTATCACGGAACTTCGATGTCATGGTACCCTCATAGGAGAGTATACCCCCAGTTCCCAAAAGGGGGGAAGTAGAACGAGAATTATCGTCAAGTTCAGCGAAACAGAGGCAGCCCGTAATGCGGTCAAGAAGATGCACGGAACCCGCCTCGATCCCAGCTCGAAGGATAAGATGCAAGTCACTCCTCTTGTGTCCATCAAATTGTCGGTCTCTTCTCGAATCCTAGCAGCCATTCGACCACGACTCAACTCTCTTATTGACCAAACATGGCGAACGGATTACGTTCAGATCAAAAGCTACGAAGCGCCAGGCAAACAATACGTCCAAATCCGAATTTTTGGTCAGTCCAGGGAATCAGTTGCTAAAGCCAAATCGGCCGTAGAGAAGCTCCTTGCGGGCCAGATCGCCGCCGACGGAAATGGCCCGATCACAGAACCGTTCTACTTCAAACCTTCATCAAAGAGCTTTCTGGACGATCTCGGAGCTGCAAATGATGTTTTCATACACAAAGATCTGCATCGATCGGTTCTTCGATTATATGGAGACGACACGGGTATCGAACAAGTTGAACGTGCTCTGGTGACGAAATGTGGAGAGCTCAAAAAACATTCCCACACTATCATTCTTGATCCCGAGGCTCTGGCTTTTGCTCTCAAAGGGGGATTTCGACAAATTGTCGCCGCTCTTGGAAAGGATAAAGTGAAGCTAGATATCATCAGCAATCCGAAGCGAATCATCGTCGAAGGCTCCACAAAAGATGTGGCCCAGATACAGGAAATCCTCACATGGTCTGCATCTCCTTCCTTGGAAACACAAATTTCTGGGCTCTCCATCAGCGGGGACGACCCCGAGCTATTATGCCCGGTCTGCTTCACCCCACCAGAAGAACCCATCAAGACATCATGCGACCACTTCTATTGCAGTTCCTGCCTCGTCTCGCAGTGCAAATCTGCCGATTCTTTCCCACTGAAATGTCTTGGGGAGGGCGCTGTCTGCGAATCTTCAATAACTCTTGCTGATGTGAAGAAAGTTCTTTCTGGGACTGAATACGATAATCTTCTTCAGACATCCCTGACCTCATATCTTCGCAGTCGAACAACCGAATTCCAATACTGCTCTACACCAGACTGCGACCGCTTCTACAGAACCTCAAAGACTGCAAACCCTCGAACCTTTGACTGTGACGGCTGCCTTAGCTCGATCTGCACCAGCTGCCATCAAAACCCCCACGATGGGCTCACGTGTGAAGCCAACAAAGCCCTGATCAAAGCTGCTTTGGAGGGAGACGAAGAACTCGCTCAGTGGAAAAAGAATAATGATGTGCGAGACTGCCCCAAGTGCGGGGTGCCGATTGAGAAATCGTTTGGTTGTAATCACATGGAATGTCTATTGTGTCGGATCCACATCTGCTGGTTCTGTATGGAGACGTTTGGTAGTGGGGATGAGACCTATGAACACATGGGGCGGACACATGGCAACGCTTGGTAAGGGAGGACAGTTCAATGTAGGTGGTGAATCAAGGGTATTGATTGGATCTCTTGCTATCTGAAAATATTGCTGATAATGGCTTCTTTTCTTACAGTCTATGAAGACGATGGAAAATCGTCTGGAACACCATAATTGGCTCTTCCAAAGTCCAATCAAATAAATTGTTTAAGATCATCCACTGAGTCTGTCCACATGACAAAGTGTCTGAGACACATTGTGTATACATAGCATTCTTTCGCCAAGGTCAATCCATGAACTAGGAATGCGCCTTTACTCATTGGCTCCATATATGGTGTACTCACAAAGTCAAGTGTCTATCTACGATACATTCAACAGTGATCGTGGCTGGCTTCACTTATAATTTCGCGACAATAATTCCATAAGCCAACATTAACTTTGAAAGAACAAAAGCAAAACAGTATCTAATACCTCTAAGAGATAGAGAAAGCACCATCACGTTCTCGAAATCACTTCATAAGATCAAGACAAAAATGCAGGGCTTTTCGTATCCAGCTTACAGTACAGTTGTAGTCACCGAATACACCACTGTATATGCAACGGATGCTCCTGAGACCACAAATGCAGCATCGATGACGACTGATAGCTCTTCAGCGATCACACTTTTACCAACACCTACAAGCTCAACAATGACAGATATCTCTTCAAAGACCGCTCCTTTTTCAACATCTACCACGCCAACAATGACTGACAGCCCTTCAACAGATACTCTTTCGTCAGAATCGACAGCCTTGCAGACAACCCCATCGGTCTCTTCTGCGACTACTATTCAACCCGTCCCAACTACTGCACCTGAGGTAGCCTCTAGTGTGCCGAAGACCGACGACACATTTGCTTATGCGGTTTTAGCATTCATCATTCTGCTAGCAGTACTACTAATCGTGATGCTTGCCGCCATGCTCTGTCTACGCAGCAAGGGCAAATGCCCCAACTGTCGTAACATGCAGAAGCAGCTTGATAAGTGGGAGTCTGGCAAGCTGAAGCCTATTACTCCAGAAATGGTCAAGGAGCGCGAGGCACACAATAGGTTGTCCTCGCACAGTAATGCTCCCTCTGAGCTGGATATCGAACTGGGTGGTGCACATGAGACTAATCATGTGTGTGCCGCTGAGCCTGAGGCAACCAAGAAGCCATCGACTTGGGAAAAGGTAAAGGGCAAGGTCTTGCGCGAAAAGAAACCTTTGGAGACGGTGCAAAATCCGTATGTCGAGACTGCAGCTAACCGCCCCTTCACCGTCATTGAGGGTGAAACCGTTCACTACAACCCCGACTATCCACCCCGCGTCTCCCCAGAAGCGCCGAGGGTAGAGTACGAGCCTAAAAATTACCTCTCTGTACCTGCCACATACCGTTTCTCAGGCTCCTCCTTCTACTCTCCCCCTACGGGCACCCAGCGCACCAACGGCCGCGAATCACGCGTCTTCGTCGAGCTCCCAGTCAACGAGCCCAAGCGCTACACCACTAACGGGAACCGGGAAATCGTACATGCTCAGAATGCGCTTCAATCAGAAGAGTACAAGCGAGCGGAGATGATTATGAAACGCGGAACGGCTAGGGATAGTATCATCCACCGCGCGACGAGCATCGTTAATCTGGCGGATCAACAGCTTAACGTTGCGCGCCATCCGTCTTTGTATCCTGAGTTTCGTGGCGAGGAACCGGCGGAGCAGTATGAGATGGTTGAGTGGCGGAAGAGGGGGGATAAGGGATCTGGTTTGAATGGTGACCTTTATAGTAGTAACTAATGGGTCGCAGGTTTGGAATTTAGTAGGTAAGAGGATAGTCCATAAATGATCTTTTTTCAAGTTTTTGATTAAAATTGAGAGCGGATTGTTAGTTAACATTATTCCTATATATGTGAGTAACGAGTGAATAATTTATGTTATTTTTGCGTTTTGTAAACCTTGAACTGAATTATGAATGATGTGCAGCATGAGCCTAATTATCGTCTGTCTATTGACAGAAAACGTCCATCCCATATCTTTCACGTGTACTGGTGTTTCGATTTATTTAAAACCTTTTGTGATGATAAAGGTTGTGGCAAGTCTGTAGATTGATGGCTGTTGTGGCTTGACATCTGGAAATGGAAGCCACAAAGGCTCTGCGGAAGCCACGCGCTAGGCTCCCGCCCATATCCTCATCCGTTTCTCTCCTACGCTCGCATCCACAAACAACTCCGACATGGGCATCACCGATTCTGTTGGGACGATATTATCCTTTGTCAGCCTATTATGGATACCAGCCACGTTGCTTTGTTGCTTGCCATGGGTGCAGAAACGTCAGGATGCACGAGACACATGCTGAAGCTGATTCACGCTGACAGAGATAGAAATGCTGTACCTCCACAACATCACCTTCTTTCCTGGAAAATGGCTGACTGAGCCCGAAAGAGCCGGATTTCTCAGTATGTCATACATGCCCATGCCAGCGCTAAGCAGCAAGGTACATACTCACGGACGCAGAAAACCAGGTTGTACCCTTTCGCATTGCAACAAAAGACAAACATGAACTGTTTGCATGGCTTGTTGCACCACTCGGTGTTTATGCGAAGAACGAGAATGCTTTCACTGAAGAAAAGACCGGCAGCAAAATAGAGGATTCAGTAGCTTGGAAATCACTGTGCAAAGACCCAGAAGCAAGGCTGCTCATCTACTTTCACGGCAACTCTGCAACCTTGGCGCAGGAGCGTCGAACAATCGAGTATCGATCATTCTCCGCCGGTGCATCAGAAAAAATATTCGTGCTGGCATTTGACTACCGTGGCTTCGGCCTCTCCAAGGGGGAGCCGTCGGAATCTGGGTTACTGGACGATGCAGAAGCAGTTATAGACTGGGCATTAAACAAATGCCACGTACCCCCAGAACGAATCGTGCTTCTTGGTCATTCATTAGGAACAGCAGTCGTGTCTGGTATTGCACACAGCTACGCGGCTAACTCGGGCATTGAATTCGCATGTCTCATTCTGTGTGCAGCATTTACCAATGCTGGCAATGCATTTTCATCGTACTCTATTGGCGGAGTAGTTCCAGTGCTGGCGCCAATCAGGATTTTCCCTGGGTTTCAGAAATGGTTCGCGCAGAGAATGGTCTGTACATGGCGTACCGACGATCGACTTGCGGCCATGGCGCGTAAGTAGAGCCAATTTCCTGTGGTGCACGTCGTCTCGCCAAGTCACATCGTCGTGAGATGCTGGAGCCGAGTTTTCCGTCGCTGACGACAGCCTAGGAACTTGTTCAAGGTTCAATCTTGTCTTGGTGCATGCCGAAAGCGACTCGACCATGCCATGGCACGAAACAGAAGCCCTTTTCCAGTCAACTCTGCGAGCCGCCAAGGACGCGAGCCCAGATGACGAGAGCTTCAAGAAGGTCGAAGTTGTTGGCTTGGGTGAAGCGGGCAGGCGCGAGATATGGCGCAGCGACTCGCGCAGTATATCCAAGACGATTGCAAAGCATGGAGGTACGTACACATACTCAGCCTCACCCTCGCCTCGCCTCGCCTCAGGCTCAGACTCTGTGTGTCGGCGTCTGGGCAGCAAAGGCGTTTCGCCTATTGCTGGAACGGGCGCCCCACACCCGTCTTACAAGTTCGCGACACAGACACGGTCCTTCATTTTATGGCTGCAACGACGGTTTGAGGCTCTTCGGAAGAGAGTCGAAGCGGATTGTGCTGGCCTGGGATTCGATGCCTGAGTGCGCGCACTGCAGACCCTTTCCCCACAGATTGATGTTCTCTGGTCAGGGCCTGGCCCTGCATCCATGCTGTCATCGCCGGGTCTTCCGAGTCCGGTAGCGAAAACCAGGGCTAACGCTACGCTACAGGCCACAATACGTCAATGACCTGGTCACCTGTGGCGCTCACAATCCTTCAGGTTTTTGGCCTTACGGCTGGTACGGCACGCGGGTAGCGTCATGTCTGACAACGGGAGATCCCCTATATCCTCGCTACTTCTGTAACAACAGCAAACTCCGTGCACGCAGGTAAATGCTGTGCCATTTCTTCGAAAGGAATGCACGGTGCCGAGATAGAGTGCTGCTACGGCTTCAGTGAATGACGAGTTGGGCTCGGCGGCAGCTGGACTACTACTTGGAAGACTTGGATCTACACCACGCGCGTAGTAGCGTATAGTTAGTACGTAAACGCCACAGTGTCAAAAGGCTCGGCATAATGGCTATATGCGTCATGTTCACCCTCGATGCCCCATGACGTTTCCGAGAGTGGGCTCCTTTGAGGCCCGCATACAAAGCGCTTCGTCGGCAAGTGCAATACCTTTGTGTTTCAACTTCTATCCACTTTCACAGGTGATTACCGCCTTTCACCCTTCGCTATTCGAACGTTGTGCACCCATTTCCGTCCAGTCGTTTCTATAGCAATCTGAACATAACCCCCACCGTGACTGTTCGCTCGCATTAACATACCACTCCTCCTTGTCGCCAGAAAATACATCGACCGCCTCAGTTGAACAAAGTACATCCACTATGCCTGCAATCAACCACCTTGAAGCGCGCTTCCTGGGAGGGTCCAGCAGTGACGGCCCAGCAATCACAGGAACCGCCATCGCCCTCATCATTTGCCTCGGACTCATACCCGCCATTGCCGTTATATGGACCGTCTGCTATCTCTTCTGGGCCTATCCATACGACCGCAACTGGTGCTGCATCAAGCGAAAGCGGCGCCCGGAGCCGCAAAGTGTGCTGAACCAGGCACCGATGAGCCAGGTGCCCATGAGCCAGGAAGCACTGTTCGAAAAGCAGGGCATGGGACTCCCACAGCGGCCGTTTGCTGCTCAGACCAGGACAGACTCTGGAAGTTCTAGCAACAGTGGTCGTCTCCAAAAACAATATAGGCCAGGAAGCGCAAACTACAAGAGGGATACAAGGATGAGCCTGCAGAGCGTAATCAGTGCCAACTCTGTGCCTTTTGCGCAAGAGCCAAAGCCGTTTGTGTGAGAGAAACCAAGACTGGCGTAATGTTTAATCAGTACATACGCAGACGGCTGGCCGAACAAAGTCGCTGATTGCTCGGAAATGGGGGTTGAAGTCTCTTCGCCTGAGGACATGTTACCGGAAGTCAAGTCCACACGACAGCGTTACAGCGCAGAATGCCAACCCTCAACATACAACAAGAAACTCCAGATTGAAAACGGACAAATCATTCTGGTGGTCTACCACACTCCGGCACGATAGCTTCACCGACAAAGAGACCTGTTGGATTCCATGGCGCATTTTCACTACAGCACCCGAGACAGAAGGAATATGCGTCGAGCGATAGCGAATGCTTTTGATGCCGAGCCGAGAGATTGTAAGAATACAAGGGAGCTAAAGGCGATTACTGTACACTATATGCATGCGGGACATTTGCATTGGGACCGGAGTTTTTGTTTCTTCCTGTTTGCATAGCGAGGGATACCATATTACGATATACATGACAAAGCAACAATACATACACACAAACTCTCCCGGCTATTTCTATCATGTGTCTGTGACGAGTGTGCAGAAGGTAAAGATTCAATACAATGGATTGAATGCCGCCAAAGGAACGCCTTGGTCATCCGTGTGGTGGATCAGGGGATCGTGATTGGTGGGGGGCAGTAGTGCGCGCGGCCAGGCAGGTGATGAGGCTCAAGTGACTTTTATCGATGGTGCCTTGAGCAATGGCACATGGCATTCTGAACACCTGTTTCTCTGCTCGCTTCTTTGCCAGGATTGACGCATGTACATACACGGCTTGCCCATCTCAGCCCCTACATGATACGTAAGTAAACTCCATACTTGGTGTGACGGGGCGGGCTGAGAATTCGCCCGACGTCTTGGTCAATAAGGCCGGTGTTCACTATCTCCGGGTCGCAATCTCCATTCGCCATCCGAACTCGTCCAGAGGGCGTCGACGTCAGCACTTCGCCCCAATTTACTTCATCGCAGTCAGCGCCTCAGGGCGCTCTGCGACACCACAAATACCGCAATCATACCGCCACCTACTCTGAGTTCGCGCCTGCGAACATTTACTACAACAAAGACTCCCCTGTCTGCATACACGGTGCGCCTGCGAATGCTCCGGTCCTATCTGGCACGACCAACTGCACGCAGCGTGCTCCATAAGAGCGTTGGATTTGGTGGCGCAAGTTATATCAGCCTGAGCCTCAGCACCCCTATTCGTATCGAAAGCAAAGCGAATTCCACCATGGCGGCCCCAGATCATCCAGAAGGCGCCCAGGGAGGCCAGCAGAGCATGTTGGCGAGCCAGCGCGCAAAGGAGCAGGGAGAGGCACAAGGTCGCTTCTCCAAATGGTTCCCGCTGTCAGCAAAGGCAGGCTTCGAGCAATGGTGGGCTGGCCTCTCCCCCATGGCAACCGAACACCGCGTCCTCTCCTTTGTCCCCCACCTCCAAAGCCCACCGACACACACGCAAACAGGCGCCGCCTCAGGCTCTGCAGTGCCTTCGTCCGTCGACCTGAATGCGCCACCGAAACACCCCGAAGACCACACGACGACCACTGCGGCCAACGACCCTTATGGCCCACGACGATGGAACTCGCAGATGGTCGAATTGAGTGGCAAGGATCGCGCGCTCAATGAGTTTTCTGTCGAGCGCCTGAACGAGGAGGTGGACAACAATCTGGTTATGTTGCATGGCTACGGTGCTGGACTGGGCTTCTTTTATCGCAACTTTGAGGCCATATCGCGTGCCGAGGGTTGGAAGGTCTATGCACTGGATCTGCTAGGCATGGGACGAAGTAGCCGACCGCCGTTCAAGATCCACGCCAAAGACAAGGAGGGCAAGATTGCAGAAACCGAGTCGTGGTTCGTGGACGCGCTCGAGGAATGGAGGATCAAGCGAGGTTTGGAGCGCTTCACACTGCTGGGCCATAGTCTGGGTGGATACCTGGCTGTAGCCTACGCATTGAAGTATCCGGGCCATCTGAACAAGTTGATCCTGGCTTCCCCAGTGGGCATACCAGAAGACCCATATGCAGTCGACGAGGAGATGCCCGGACCCCAGGATTCAACCATGGCGAACGAGTTTACCCAGGACGCTGCCGAGACGAACCAAAGCGGGGTGCAGGCGTCAACTGCGGATAAAAACAATTTTATGAACCAGCAAAAGGGAAAAGGTACGTTTAGACCAGGGTTGGTGGCGTCAGCACACAACTAACATGTCCCAGCTCCAGCAAAAGACGGCAAGGAGCCACCTAAACGACGATTGCCATGGTGGTTGTATTCACTCTGGGAAGCAAATATGGTATCCCCCTTTACCTTTGTCCGCTGGTCAGGACCTCTTGGGCCGCGTCTTGTGTCGGGATGGACATCACGCCGGTTCTCACATTTGCCCGAAGAAGAAGCGCAGGCACTGCACGACTACAGCTATGCTCTGTTCCGCCAGCGCGGTAGTTCAGAGTATGCGCTGTCATACCTCCTAGCCCCCGGTGCGTTTGCCCGCAGCCCTCTGATTCGGAGGATACAGGGCGTAGGGCGGCAGTGGATACAAGCACATGACACGCCTTCTGTGGATGGCGATGCCCCACCAAACCAATCTGCAAGCTCTGAACCGGCCGCGCAGCGCGAGAAGGGTTACCCTGTCATCTTCATGTACGGAGAGAATGACTGGATGGATGTTGCGGGCGGGTTTGCTGCGGAGGAGAAGATGAAGCAGGAGCGTGAACGCATACTAGCAAAGGCATCGCCCGAGGAGAAGAAGCAAGATCATGGCATTGCTAAGGTTATCATCATCAACAAGGCCGGTCACCATGTGTACCTGGACGGGTGGGAGCAGTTCAATCGGGTGATGCTAGAGGAGATGGAGGAAGTCAGGCGGAGAGAACAGGAGCGAAGACGCGGATAGAATTGAGTGGATAGATGGATGTGCATAGTATTGGGCGTTTGTCGGTTGGGTTGTGAACCACTTGGCGTTTGGTTAGTAGAGCCTCTCCAACTGCAGGCATGACAATGTTAGCATAGTTTTTTTTTGTTTAGATGCAGTCGACTCGTGATGGATGGTGGGTGTATAGACTCCGCCCGGGTGGACGGTACCCCTCCCATGGCCGGCGGGTGCAGAGATGATCTCCTCACATGAGGCCCTGCATGCAGTCTGCCCCGGCCCCGTCCCGTCCACGTCTTGATCTAGTGCATGGCCTAGGACGTGTCACCTCATGTCGTCGAAACCTCCCAGCCCGGCCTGCCTATACGATGCTAGGCGTGGTGGGGTAGACACACAACGGTGCCAGCAATCCTAGTCCTCACCGCTCCCGGCTAGGCCAGCGGCTGCATCCTCCCATGCCACCCGAGTCGCGCATACACGACACCCTCTGTCTCTCTCTCTCGTTCGATATGAGCACGAGACCCTTGCATCTTCACGTGAAAGTCACAAACCCAGGGACGCGTTCGCCCGGCACATATATCGCCATGCAATAGCGCTCTGCCCTTGCTGCTACTACTACTACTACTACTGCACAACTCTCGGCTCCTGTGACTCGGGCCTCACATGTCATCGCCAGACGCAGACGCAGTCGACGTCACAGAAGCACGCCACGGACGGTGAACACCACACGCAAAATGGCGAACCAGACGCTGGACCAGATGGTCAAAGGCGCTCCGCCGCCCAGCACAAACGTAAACAAGCTCGCCGAGAGCATGGAGAGAGACCCGCCGCCATACTCGGCCTCGATACTCGCACACGGCCCCCACGACGCAAACGACCGACTCCCTACCATCAAAACCCCGCGACCGCCCGTTATTAGCGACCCCACGGCCCTGCTCCCATCGTCACCGCCCCAGATATACTTGAATCTTCTCATCTTAGAAGCCAGTCTCCGCAGCCAGTACCTCACCTTGCGCGCGCGGCGCCGGCAAAACACCTTTGTGCTGACACTGCTGGCGGTATGGATCGGCTTCTGCTTTTACCTCCTGTGGCTACGGCCGCGAGAGGACGGCAAGGGAATTGGTGGTTCACAATACTGGCTGCTCGATATGCTACAAAAGGTCGGCTTCATCACGGGTGTTGTGACTGCCCTTTTGTTCTGGGCAACTGGACAATGGGAGAGAGGAGTTCGGTGGCCACGGCGCTGGATTGGCGTTGCCAACCGCGGGCTGAGGGGCATGAATGCCAAGATTGTCGTCATAAGAGGGCCGTGGTGGAGAGAATTGGTCGAATGGGCGCACTTTGTTGTGCCCTTCTCCGGTGGTCTTTGGGGCGGAGAGACTGGAGGAAGCTCATATCACTTT
This sequence comes from Bipolaris bicolor, assembly GCA_026262445.1. Lineage (NCBI taxonomy): Eukaryota > Fungi > Ascomycota > Dothideomycetes > Pleosporales > Pleosporaceae > Bipolaris > Bipolaris bicolor. The sequence goes on from JAODYD010000026.1 coordinate 247,144, forward strand.
ATCAATGTTGCGCAAGAGAGTAAGCATGCGTTGGATGGAGGTCGACCAAGACACCGTATAGTCGAGGATGGCAAGGAGTATGCTGAGGAAGACATTGCGCCTGGAGGTGACTACATCAAGCTACTTCTCCTACCAAAGCCATTCACCCCCGACTTCCGCCAAGAATGGGAAGTCTACAGAAACGAATACTGGGCCACCGAAAACGAACGACGAGCCGAACTCCGCAAGCGTGTCCGCGCCCGCCAACGCGAGATCGCCCGCGAAGAAGGCGGCTGGCTGTGGTGGACTGGCTGGCGCGGCTGGAAGCGTGCCCGCGGCCTCAGCAGCCGCAGCGCTGACGTCGAGAAATCCGGCCACCACGCCCACCACCGCACCCTCTCCCACACCGGCTCCTCCCGCAAGCGCCGCTCTAGCCTCCTCCAAGCAACCCGCAACAGAGACCGCTCCCACTCCCGCTCCTCCTCCCGCAGCACCACCCCCACAACCACCGACCTCGACCTCGACGCCCGTCTCCGCCCCCTCGAATCCCGCGAGCGCCGCTGGAGCAACGCATCCAGCAGCACGACTACGAGTCGCAAATCCTCCCTCCGCTCCAGTTCCACAATCATCTCGCAAGGAACCGCGCAATCCGCTCGTCAACCTCCTAGTCCCATCCTAAAGCAAACGGCCACGCCGACTTCATTGTCCAGACCAGGCACACCGAGTGATGGCAATGTACCCGTTTGGCAGAGCAAACGCGCGAGCATGCTGAGTAATGCAGAGAGTATGAGTGAGTTGAGTGAGGATCCGGGGTATGAGGCTGAGCGTGGAGAGGGCGTCGCGAGGGTTGCGAGGAGGGGGAGTGGAAGGGCGGAGAGTGCGTGATTGGCCTTCCCCATTTCCTCTTCTTCTCTAAAGGGTGAGTTTTTTTCTTGGAGGCGCCGCGTAAGGATTTTTTGTTCTCTTTTTTTTTGTACAGTTATGAAAAAGCGTGTGTTTTTTTTTGCGGAAAGAGAGGAGTGATGTAGATGCAGGTGGCATTATGTTCTTGGCTGTTTAAATGATACCTTTTTCTTCTCTTCACTTTTCTACTCTTCTGTACAGTGTGCGGGGTTTTGGATAGCTAGAGAGTATTGTACAAGACATGTGTGTAGATGCGTGTAGATTGTCTTTTTTTTATTGCTGAGTGTAAAAGAAAAAAAAAATCTCGAAGATTTCAAAGTACATGTGTTGCTGGACTGGGGATGTGAGCGGAAGGAGGGGGCTATATGTGCATCTCGTCTTCCAAGGAAAAGTGACGTGTATCATATAGCATGCAAAATCCAAGTCTTTCATCAAATCAAACAAGGCCGGTTGGCGCAATGGTAGCGCGCAGCCCTCCTAAGGCTGAGGCTGTGGGTTCGAGTCCCACATCGGTCGCTTTCTTTTTTCTCCTTGTTTTTGCTCCATCTGTAGACCCTTTGTTTACGGTGGGGGAATCTTTTTTTTTTGTAAGATGGAGATTTTAATGGTGGGTGGGGTGATGTGGGGATGGTTTGAGCTTGGACGGATTTTTTTGAGGGATGGCACGGGGATGGGGATGGTTTGGTGATTGATGGTTGAGTTGTGGGCCAAGTGAGGAGGCTGAGAAGATGGTAGGTGGTTTGAAAATACTACTAATAAAATTTGTATCTTGTCAAAGTGGTGCTATGGTGAAGTAGAATAATTAGACTGATTGCAAGCGGGCGGTGAGATATGCCACTTTCACCTCCTCATCCATCCTATTTTTCCCCTTCGATCCCACTATTTTGCGACTCGTTGCCCGCATGCTTTGGTTCTTGGTGACCCTGTGACTTTGGAGAATCTTGAGACTCCTGATCCGTCTTTTGCGGCTCCTGAACGGCGTGCTCCCGGTCCTGATCTACGGATTTCTTTTCTAGTTCTTTGTCTACAACTTTTGATTGCATCTCGTTGGCCGTATCTCGCAATTCCTCATCTCCTGATATCTGAGGTTCCTGGACTTCTGGTGTCTTTTTCGGTTCCGGGACTACGTGCTGTTGCGGCTGCTGTGGTCCTGGTATTTGCTTTGGCAGCTCCTGGGCTCTTGGTATGTTTTGTGGTTCTGGGACTACATTCCGTGATGGCCCATGAGGCATGTGTTGTGATGCCTGAGGTACGTTTTGCGATGACTGATGGATCTGCTGTGGTGCCTGGTAGATTTGATGCAGTATATTGTGAATCGGGTGTGGTGCTGGATGGTTGTATTGTGGCGCCTGATGAATATGCTGCGGTGACTGTTGAAGGTTTTGTGGAAGCCCCTGATGTGGGTATTGCGGCACTTGGTGGCCTTGCCCTGGTAGCCCATGATGGTGTACTTGTTGTGGCACCTGGCTGATATGTCCTGGCAAATGATGACCATAATATACTTGCTGTGGAACTTGTTGGAAACTTTGTGGTTGATGCTCTACGTGCTGCAGACCATTGTTTATGCCTTGAGCTTTGCCATCGAAGTTCTCCGGCCCATGTTTGATACTTTTTTGCCCATTAATGGGACCTTGCGCCCCCTGCTGCAACTCGAATAGTCTGTTGTTCAAATCCTGCAGCCCATCTCTAAGTTCCTGCACCTCATCCTCTGATGCTGGTCTTTTCTTAGGCCGACCAGTCTTCTTTCGCGGTGTTACGGGTCCGCTAAGTACGTACGTCACTTGGCGAAGTTTGAAGCCAAGATGGTCTGCTATCCATTGCTGTTTATGACCAGCTTTCCATAATGTATGAATCCTCAACCGATCATCTCTAGTCAAAGGAGTGTTGCGGCGACGTTTAGGGGTGCCAGGCTGTTCTATGGGGGGACATGATTGTTCCATGATAGCAGTTGTTCAAAGTCTAATAGTACGAGTGGAGTTGAAATGGGATAGAGGATAGCGAGGTGGCGAAAATAACCAGGTAGGGGCTGACTAAACCTGTCTACCAGATCGACAGAGCTTGGGCGTTTTCATATCCGCAATACCGCCGCTGATATTGTACCACCACCGTGTTTTACCCACTGACAGCCTGAAGTCCTTCATTTCGTGGAAGTTGTGACATAAGATCAACCCAGTTATTCGTCTCGTGTTATCACGTGAGGATATTCATGCCATGAAATTAATAAACTATACTACGAGTGCTTCCAAGTAAATCGTACTTACATTTAAAGTAAGCTTTGCCAAGGTTGATAGTAGTACAAAACTACAAAATTATTACACTAGAAAAAAACACCCGAGCCTCATCTTTGACGAAACAAGTCGAGTTTCCAGCTGTTATTTATTAGGACGACCAGAGAGAAGTCTCCATGGAGATTAGCAAGAAGATTTGCTTGGTTACACAAATTGCACCATCCTAAGGGAATTATTTTAGCTTAACTAACGTATCCAAATGTACATTTGTTCATACAGCGTAATGCCAGCCTCATTATTCAGTAACATTCACCTTTTCGTATCTAGAGCCAAACGCCTGTCGTCACAGATGCACAAATATGGAAAAAGAGGAACACCCCTCTCCAGCGATGGAGGAACCAGAGATGCAAAACACAGGCCCCAAAGCCTCCAGCAGGCTAGAAGCCAAGTGAAAAAGAAAATCCTACTATTCTCCTCGATCGAGTTAAATTGTAAAACCCCCTAAAAAGGGTATCTTTGAAATAAAACGCCGAAAAAATAAATCTAAAAACACTACCTCCCGCCCTTGCTTGTGCTAAACCTCCTCTGCATCGCCATCGTAGGGCTGCCTATAAAACTCCCCCGAGGACTCCGACTGGCGGCCGGCATGAGCGGTACTTTGGCCATTCCAAGTTTAGTTTCGAAAATGCGCCCCACAAGTGCCTGCACGCTGCGCTGGATGTCTGGTGCCATCTCAGTGCCTAGGAGCCCGACTACCAGAGGTGCGAAAAGATCAATGTTCTTTTCAAAGTCGGCGTTGGGAAGACCGGTGTAGCCGTCCAGCACGGTGACAACAACAGGTCGCCAAGTGACAATGTTGCGCTGCTGGGTTTCCTCATCGAGCTCCACATAGGACGCAATGATGTCTTCGCACAGGGGGATCAGCGCAGCTTCAGTGTCCGCGCGCGAGGCAGCGCGGTCATTGGACGTGTCGTGGTACATTCGGAAGAGAATGCTCACGTAGACTGACGCAGATCCGCTTTCCTGCTTGAGCAGATTCGGTGGCTGCTTCATAAAACCTTCTCTGAAGAGTCGGGACCGCAAGTCGCGGTTCGCATTGAAGCGCTTTGCAAAGTGGTACGATTTCTTGAGGACGGCCATCAGACGCAAAAGTTCTCCCGAGGGAATCTTTTCGTAGACAGCATCGTTGGTGAAGAGCTCTTGAACAGTCTCGATCATGAGCAACTGAAGAACGCATTTGGTTATGATTTGGTTGAAGAAACGTCGGCGAGCGGCGGTGACTACAACAGGAGGCTGCTGGAGGTCTTGGCCTTCAGGACGATAGTCCTCAAGCTCTTGTGTTTGGCGTTTGGGTAGCGGAGAGGGCATACGTTGCTCGCCACCAAGGGTGCTGGTAGACTCTGAGGCAACGAGGGATGGCCGCTGTGCGTTTGACAGACCGTTGATGCCAAGCGCGTTGTCTACCTTTGGCTCTTCCGCAGGTGTCTGTAGGGAGAGCTCGCCCGTTGGTCCATCTGTCGTTGGTGTCGTGTTGTCTGCCGAGTTTCCCGATCCGTTCACTGGAGGGTGCTGTGGTGAAGATCCGCTAGTGGCTGCAGAGAACAATGCGGTAGCTTCTGTCCTTTGGAAGAGATCAACGAACGCTCTCACAACCTGGCTCCAGTGGCCTGGCGTGAATTTTTGAACATTTTGCAATATGAGCTGCTGGAGGCAGTTGCTGCCAATGCGTGCCAATGTGTCATTCTCTTGACATATGCAAAGTGCCAGAAGATCGAGGAAGCGGTCGAGCATGTACTCCAACGAATCGAAAAAGTGGGTAAAAAGTTTAATCATGTTACGCAGAGCCTGGATCATGGTTGTCGAAAGCCAGACGGAAAGCTCTTCGTGGTTCAGAACCTTTGTCATCTCCGACTTGGATTTCAATACCATGAAGATTGGGTACAGCAGCTGCCGCCAAAGCATGTCCCAAAATTCACGAGGAAAGTTGTTACCGTAGCTGATCAGAGTATCGAATAGGTAACTCAAGGCTCTTGACCGCACTTCCAAATCCTCACCAGTCATCAAGACGTCGTGGAAAGCAAAGAGAACAGGGAACCAAAACTGCTCTTCCTGCGTTTGCCGGCTGGGCTGCTTTGGTATCGAAGAGGCTGTTTCGGATTCTTTCAAGTAGCCAGCGCGAGCAGACAACGAACATTCAGGTGTCCGGAGCATCTTGGGTACAGACGACTTCAAAAGTTCTATCGCCTGTAGTGACTTCTTCTGGAACTTGAAATTCTTGGAGAACTCGGTAAGGCATACGATCAGGTCAGCAAAGGCGCCTTGCGATATGACAACACCAAATCGTGTGTTGTACACTTGAGTGACGTTCTCAAATGCAAGGTTGACGATGCCCTCTGCTTTTCGTTAGCGACTATACATGACCTGGGCCAATTTTAACGTACCGTAAGGCTCTCTCGCAGCCACAGTGAAGACACCGAACATAGTTTTCCAACCCGAGCGAATGTTCTCACCTCGTGCCTGGATCATCTGGATCAAGCAGCGCAGTACCATGTCTTTGACGGACACGACGTTGGTGTTGTTGATAATATGCTCAAAAGGCTTCAAAAAGTCTTTCTGGAACTTGAAACCAGGCAGCTCCTCAATCTCCATGAACTTCATCGACAGCTGCCGCAGCGAGTTCAGAGCAAAATAGACAACGTTAGTGTTGGTGTGGCAGCCCACGTCGTTGAAGTGAGCGCCAAGTACCTGCCAGATATTGGTCCACTCGAAACGTACACGCGTCATGTTGTAGCCACTGATTTCTACCAACTTTTGCAAGCTGTAAGTACGCGGCGACTCGCTCTGACCGGAGGATTGAATTTCCTGCCAGCTGACCTGAGTGAGCGCTTTAACAAAATCAACAATCGCTTCTCCCGACAGATTTGCGCTGTTGGTGAAAATGCGATCTACCCCTCTAACGATTTCGACAGACCGACTTTCCTCGGCTACTTCTGAATGGAAGCCGAAGTTGCCTGCTGTCGAGTTTGCTCGCCGGTTCTTCCCTGGGACGTTGAGGTTTTTGCGCGGCTGCGAGGTTCCCGAACTAGACTTAAGCACATCGGGAACGGCGCGCTCGTCGATACCAGCAGAGATGAGCTGGAAACGGTCCAGTTGAGACACGCAGGTGAGTACCTCACGCCATGATTCTCGGAGTAGGTTTCCCTCTGTCTGTGCGATTTCGATCAATGCTTTCAGAGCCTCCATATTCCTCACCTTCATCTCGCTCACGTTGTAAAGGTTCGTGAAGCGTGAGAGGAAGGCGACGAAAGCTTGCCGCGAGTTATCGAGGTCAAACAAACATGAAATGCGAATTGATAACTTGATACCTTCAATGCACAGGCGAATAATTTCAATGTTGTGATCCTGGGCTTGGCCAGAGAGAGCGGTCAGGACAGGCATCCAGGCGACTTCGAACATTGGACCAACATGCTTGGAGGATGAAGCAGGAATGAACTTGGATACAGTGGGAGCGGCGGCAGTTCTCCGCTGAGCACGAAGGAGCTGTTTGTAGAGCTGCTCGGTTTTGTTGGCCATTGCTTCTGAAGCCTGAACAATTGCTTCTCGCTGAGAGTCGCGAGCACTTCCTGTCAGTACTTGACCAATACTTGACAGTCCACCAGTAGGCTGCTGGTTGATTAGGCCTTTGTCGGCGGCAGCCTCCTGTTCTGTGTTCAAGACGATCTCGTTTCGTGAGATTTCATCAAATATGCCTTGGAGATACTCCTCCGGGAGATCAGCATTGTCATTGATACCGCGGTTGTTCTTGATGAAGTCAGCCGGCGTCATGCGGGGGCCCTTCATCTTCTTGCTATGCTGGTCGACGTTCAGCATAATGACTGAATACGACAAGACGTATGCTGTATCGGCGTTGGCGAATGCGTTGGGGTTGCCGGTAATATATCTTTCCGCAAACTTGAGCATGAAACGATCGATTTTCTGGGCTTCACCGGGCAATCGGAAGCTCTGAAGGAAACGTCGCAGGGCGTCGGTGAAGCGTGTCTTTGAAAAGTCCATCAAGTCTACAAAAGCATGCATGATGGCGATATTCTCTGGATCGCCCTCACCGAGAAACTCGCCAAGTGCCGTCTTGTCGATCTGGTCATTATCCAGGAAGAAACGAGCAACATCTTCAGGCTTGTTCGAGGGAATGAAGCCCTCTGCTATGAGCGTCTTGAGCCCACGTTTGGGCTTGTAGTTGAACTGCTTCAATGCATTCGTCAGAGCAGTCTTCCGCTGCTTGGCCTTTTCAAGCTGGCTGTAGTCATCTTCCGCAAGCGGCGTGACTGTGCCAGAGTCTGCACCAATCATTGGAGACTCTGCGAGCGTTCGTGTGTCTATAGATACTCTGAGGTCATCTAGTGATGGGCGCAAGCTTGAATGGACTGCCTTTGTGTTCTCGGGAAGCGCCTGTTGCGCCCAGTTGACGAGCGAGCGCAGTATCTCAACCAATGCCTCCAGCGACTCTTGCTTCATAGCATATTCTTGAGGAAAGCTCTGTTCAGTCTCATGTGAAGAGTTCATAGAGGCTGTAGTGAGCGAGGGGGGCAGGGTGCCTCGGGTTTGCCAGTCGATTTGCTTGGCCTGCTTTTCCCGCTGCTCCTGATACGCCTGCTGCTGCATTGGTGTGATTGTGACAGGGTTGCTTGAAATCTTGGACAGGTGCTCCACAACGCGTTGGAACATGTTGTCAAGTGCGGTGCGGTCGCAGTCATAGTTGAGATAGATCTCTACCAGGGCTCGGGGGTCTGCAGCCAGCCTTCCAAATATTGTCAAAATGTATTGCTTCTGAAATGCAGGGGCACTTCGCTTGTCTAATGTTGCCAGGTAAATTTCCTTGAGAAACACCTCGACTTCCTTCTTGAGTGATATGCGCAGGAACTTGAGCATCTGCCAGAATACCTCACAGGCCACTTCGAACACCTGCTTTACTGAACTTGCACCATTCCGACTAAGGCTCAAACACAGGTATTGCTTGACCGCCTGAATGAAACTTGTAGGCTCATCGCTGCCACTGCGTATGGTAGCGTAGGGTGATTCAAAGACAGCAATGTTATTGAACAGGATGGTGTGGATCATGTGCAGTGAGAGAAGCTTGGAGCGCATGCCCTGCGACCGCACATCGTGAGCGTGGTCAACTGACAGACTCTTTGTGCTCAGCCGGCACATGGCTCTGAAGACCAGGTACGCATCTTTGACAAATATCTCGTCCTCTTCCTCTTCCTCAGTGTTGATATGAGGCGAGGCTCCGTCTTGGCCCGAGACCTGCCGCGAGCCAGCCTTGGCTTTGATCCGAGTCACGAGCGTTGGCGCATTATCGTGTATACGGTCGTCGTTGAAGCTCATGTTGTTTTCAAAGCTTTGTAGTGTAATTTTGGGCCCGGTGTGTTGGTCGACGGCCTTGTCGTTGGGCGTGGCTGATTCATCATGCTCATCCTCGCCATTGGGCTCATCGCCGTCGAATCCTGTCGGACTAGGTTCTCCCCGGTGTACACTCTCTCCAGAAATGTTCTTGTCATTGAGAGACACACGTGACAGATTCAGCCGAGCTTCCTTAGCAGCCAATCTGGCCTTAACTCTTTCAAAAACAGTGCCGACCATCTGGGTCAGTGCACCTTGAGCAACCTGCTGGTTTGCGCTCGACTTTGATAGGAGGAAGATGTTGTACGTGAGTCGCACAGCCTTGAGCAATCCCGCTCCATGTACCACAATCTTGTCGTTCAATATAGCGGCGAGCAGGGACTTTACAATCTGCAGCTGAATCTCTGGGGCCGTGGCCTCACCCTGAAAGCAATCGCATATTGTGTCTATGGCCCTTTCAATTAGGGGCGGTGCCTCGCTGTTGTCAGGGCGGGGGTCGGTGGGGACGGAGAAGTAGGAGTAGCTGATGAGCTTGCCGATGCAGTCGAGGGCGGTGATAGAGACGGGGACATTGGGAGCCTCTGAGGCGAGTTGAAGGGGTTCGAATAGGACCTCGGGGTTGATGCGCGCGGGGTCGCCCTCGTTCTTGATGGCAGACAGGGCGGCATTGGTGCTGTCGCCCAACTTTTTGTTCTTGCGGGCATCCTTGGAAGCGGCAATGGTCTCGAGCGCAGTGACGACGAAGACGAGGGAGCTGCGTGTCGAGGGGCGGGTTGCGGTGGTGGCGACGGTCGACTGCGAGTCTGTTCGTGAGCGGGATTCGAGGGGGAGACGCTGGTCGAACATCTGCTCCGAGGTGCGCGGTGGGTCTGAGGTATCCGGGACGGATAACGCTGGTGCCTCGGTTGTAGGTGTTGAGGTGTCGGCTTCTTCCCGAGAGGGTTCTACTGCTGGTGCCTCTGGTTCTGCATTTGCTGCCTTGTCTGTCTCTGTTTCTGCCTTATCCGGGGCAGGCGAGGCATGCTCGGAGCCTGCATCAGAGTCACTGTCGTCGTCGTCTTCGTCGTCTTCGTCCTCATCCTCGTCCGTCTGTTCCGCCTCTTTCTTCTCCTCGTCGTCCGTTGTTTTTCCTGGGTCTGCGGCAGGCGCCTCATTTTCTCCCATGGCGGCGGCCTTTTCCTCGGCGTCCGAGGCCTGTATTTGTGTTATTGGTGGGGGCTCGGTATCAGCCATTGTGGTGTGTGTAAGTAGGTTGGCACGACTACGCCCAGGCTACTATGATTAAGGGACCAACGTTGGATGACGGACGAGCGGGCTTGGGTCAGCGACCATCCATGACCCCCAATTCAAACACGAAGCAAGAGACGGGAGGGCAGTCGTACAGTTGCAATGGCGCACAAGGCAACGTAATGCAATCCAGGCCGATTCCAGGATGCGGGCCGTGCCTAATTATGAGATGACAAAGTGTCTTTCCTGGCTAGCTGGGGCGGACCCAGAGCTGGTGAGCTGCGTACCTGGCCGACTGGGGGCGCTAGCCGGTCAAGCCACACTAGCCACACCAGCCACACCCCGGGTCAGCCACTCAGGGATCATCAGCCACCGCCGCCACAAGCCTTTCCGAAATCTCGCGTTAGGGCCATCGGGTCATAACGCTTAGTACCCGCCGACGGATCTCCAACAAGCTGGCCAGCACTAAACTTTTCTGTTGAGCGACATCTCCAGTCTGCCATCTCTCCTTTGCCCAGTCCAGCTCCAGAGCCTTGAGCGGTCTCCCAGCTCCATTGCCTGCGCCTGCTCTCTTCCCGACCTGCCCCCGAAGAAAGAAGAGCTACTGCCTCTCCCCTCCCTCTTCCCGGCCATCGCTTAGAGCAAAATCTCAGCGCATCCAGGAACCCCGACACAATGCCCGCTGCTACCACTCTGCTATCCCGGGCGGGCTCCCAATTGACCTCGAGGGGTTCAATTGCCCTGCGCGGCGCCTTCTCTCCCGCGACTTGTACCGCGTAGGTTGCTGCCATCCCTACAACACCACACACGGCCTGCAAACACCAATTCCGGGCCCAATCCCGAGATCACTGGCTGACCGCGAAACATGTAGACGCACACCCGCCCTCTCTGCCCTTGCCCGGTACTATGCCTCCAAATGTGAGCATCCTGCTGTCTGCTAGCACGTCCTGTCCGCACCGCTAACCTCCACTCGCCGCAGCCTACCCACCCCACAGCGTTATCAGCATGCCTGCCCTCTCCCCGACCATGACCTCCGGAAACATTGGCGCGTGGCAGAAGAAGGTTGGCGACTCGATAGCGCCCGGTGATGTGCTCGTCGAGATCGAGACGGACAAGGCACAGATGGACTTTGAGTTCCAGGAGGAGGGCACCATTGCCAAGATCCTCCGCGACGCCGGCGAGAAGGATGTTGCAGTCGGAAGCGTAAGTGTGCTCGGAATTCATGTGGAATCATTATACTGACCATCACAGCCAATCGCCGTCATGGTTGAGGAAGGTGAAGACGTCTCAGCCTTTGAGAGCTTCTCCATTGAGGACGCCGGTGGTGACAAGAAGGCCGCTTCATCTCCCAAGCAGGGTGAGGCTTCGGAAGCCAGCGAGCCCCCCAACAACTCCGGCTCCAAGACCGCCCCTCCAGCCAAGGAGCAGTCCGCACCTGCTGCCATCGAATCAGACTCGACCGGTGCCCGTCTCGAGACGGTCCTCCAGCGCCAGCCTGCCATCTCCCCCGCCGTCAAGAAGCTCGCTCTCGACAAGGGCGTCCCGATTGGTTCCATCAAGGGCACTGGCAAGGGCGGAGCCATCACCAAGCAGGATGTTGAAAACTACAAGCCTGCTGCGGGAGCTTCCTCTGCCGCTGCCGCGGGCCCTGCTTACCAGGATACCGAGGCCAGCAGCATGCGCAAGGTCATCGCCAGCCGTCTTACCGAGAGCATGCAACAGAACCCCCACTACTTTGTCGCCTCCAACATTTCCGTCTCCAAGCTTCTCAAGCTCCGCGAGGCTCTTAACGCTTCGGCCAACGGCGCCTACAAGCTTTCGGTCAACGACTTGCTCGTCAAGGCGCTTGCCATTGCCGCAAGCAAGGTCCCCGCTGCCAACTCGTCATGGCGCGAGGAGGGCGGCAAGGTCATCATCCGCCAGCACAACACTGTCGACGTCTCGGTCGCCGTCTCCACTCCTGTTGGCCTGATGACTCCCATCGTCAAGAACGTCACTGGACTCGGTCTCCAGACCATCTCATCACAGATCAAGGACCTTGGCAAGCGCGCACGCGACGGCAAGCTCAAGCCTGAGGAGTACCAGGGCGGAACCATTACCATTTCCAACATGGGCATGAACCCCGCCGTCGAGCGATTCACCGCCGTCATCAACCCCCCGCAAGCCTGCATTGTCGCCATTGGCGCCACGAGGAAGGTTGCCGTACCCGGCGAGGCCTCCGAGGATGGCTCCGCAAGCATTGAGTGGGACGACCAGATTGTCATCACTGGAAGCTTTGACCACAAGGTCGTTGACGGCGCTGTTGGTGGCGAGTTTATGCGTGAGCTGAAGAAGGCAATTGAGAACCCTCTTGAGCTTATGTTGTAGATTTTGTTGTAATTGGGTGCATTTCAGGGCGGATGAATATGTGCGTGTAACTTTACCTCTCTGGCTAGATGAGAAATGGATTTCCAACCCGGACGGAACGATTTTTTATGTATAGTGGATGGATGGCGCCTTGTTCTATCCCCCTCATGAAATTATTTTGTCCCATTATTGTATTGCTTGATAGTTGATATCTCTCCCACTCCTGAATTTGTGTTGTTGTTGTTGTTTTTGGCGGTTTCAAGTATCACTTTGTTGAAGTATTCCCTTGTTCGCCAATACTAGACTAATCCGCTTGCTAGTAAAATTCTACCCAACCTTTACCGACAATCTATACTGCTACCAAAGGAAGAGAAAAGAAGAAAAAAGAAACGAAAATCATGTATTATCAACTTCAAACACCACAACTTCAACCTCTCCATCCCCACCAACCCTCTCACACCTAACCTCCGCCCTGCGCCCCTCCCCCCTCATCTCCATCTTCACACTCCGAAACAGCTTCTCCTCCTGCATCACAACCTCTCTCTCCGCTTCCTCCACAACCTCCAAGTCGGGCAGCGTCGTCAAATCCCGTTCATCTTCTCTACTCCCCTCCCACACCCCCGCATCCTCCATTCCCATAACCCTCTCCACCACATTCGCCGCAACAGGACTATACCAGCACCCCTCCATCCTTGGCACCGCATTCACCGACGCATAAGCGTAGCGCCGCAGACAGCGAACGCGGCACTTGATAGCAGTGTAGAAGAGGGGGGCCACGACGCCGGACTCGCAGATTGAATTTTCAAAGTTTACGTTGCGGGGGATTTTCACGGCGGAGCTGTAGGCGATGTGGATTGTGCGGGCGCACGAGAGGATGCGGTAGAAGAGGGGCGTGTGCGCGGCGTAGGCTAAGGGGGAGGGCGAGAGCAGTGTGTGCGCCCGGATTTGGGCGCTGGCGTGCGACATGAGGAGGAGCGTGTAGGAGAGGGGTGTGCGTGAGGAGCCCGAATGCGATCCAAAGGCCGGGGTATCTTTGTCGGGCGGGCAGGAGTTGAGGTGGGCTTGGGTGCGGTTGTAGGTTACATGCCAGGAATCCAGCAGGGTGAGGAGATGGGATTGGGTTTTCTCGAAGCAAAGGGGGGACTGGTGGGGTTGGGGGGTTTGGAGGAGGTGCTCTGTGTGTGTTATGCGGCGGAGGATGGTGTCGAGGGCGTCTTTTGCGGCTTCGGGGCTTGCGAAGATGTAGTTTGGCAAGTGTAGGGTATGTAGCGAATTTGGGAAGATGTCTGGGTTGGAGAGGTGGAAGTCGGAGCTGAAGAGGGTTCTTTGCGTGACGAGGGCCGCGAAGCTGCGGACGATGCTTTGTTCCATGACGCTGGAGCGTGGGATACGGCCGTCGCCTAGTAACTTGATTCCGTTCTGCAAATGTGTCTCTGCGATTTCGTGGCGCCCTCTTAGGTACTCGAGGAATGTAAATAGCATGCATGTCACCAGTACTACAGCGACATCTTGTGTATCACTGGTCCTCGCCAGCATCGGTTGTAACGCAGAAATCGCCTGGCTGTACTGCTTCAGAACGAACGTCTCCCTTGTGTTGATACTCTGACCTTGAATAAAATTACACTCGTGTGCCGCACTCAGCGCTACGACAGCATGCAAGATAGCCGGTTCAGACGTAAGGGCCGGGATAACAGTAGCGTGCCAAAAGGGATACCCAAACCAGCCTGACGACGTCCATGATACGCGTTGTTTATACAGCTCAAGGTAGCGTAACTCGTCTGATGGAAAAGACTTTGCCAGAGGTTTTGAAAGCTGAACTTCGGAGGAAGTCGTAGTTGGCTGGGAACGACGGCCATATCGGTCAAGATAAGTATTTCCTCCTCCTCCCTGGGCACCGTAGCCATCACAAGTCCGGCCAGTGCTGAGACAGCGATTGCAGACTGGCTTTGTCTCGTCACATTTTACTTTGCGTGCTCTGTCTTCATGTCAGGTACAGATTAGATTGACCCAAGGTACCTAGCATGGGTCAGGATTCCCCATCTTGGCCTTCGAATTCTACATCTTCTTGATAGGGAAAATGTAAGGGGCCCCAAACCATAGATCGGTCCGCGGAGGAAAAGCGAAATAATGGCAACATACTTGCACGTCCCACATCCCAACCTTGATTTCTTCCGCGACCTCCCGGCACTTGCAGTATGCAATGTAGATGTTGTAGACACAGGCCGTGCTGGTTGTCTCAGGGGTACGCTAGTAAGCTCCTGTAACATTCCGACTACGAAGCAATGATATCACCACTCTCACTCGGCAATAAGGCTGGGGTGGAGTGATAAAAAAAAAAGCTGAGTAAACTGAAGGAGCAATTGGTTCATGCATGGTGCATCGGATCAAAAGGCAGCCTGAAGCTCGCTAATAGCGTGGCTCAGCTTGTCTCATTCGCTCGCTACTCCTTTTCAGCTTTTACTCAATGTGGACAATTGGACGCCTGACGGCCCGTCACCGTGCTCCCCGAAGATCAAATATTCAACATGCAACCTTCAAACTTGCCAGCGTTGAAGACATCGAATCTCATATTCGTTCATCTATGGACTGGTCTATCATAAGCATCGCATTACCATGATCTCATCACAGAAAACAAAATGAACAAAGTCGAATACCACTTTCCTTCCTCCCAAAACGTAGTTTGTCATATACACTACGCCGTCCAAATGCTTTTTTTCCATTTGCCAATACGCCTGCGTACATCTCCTCGTCTAAGACTCGGCGCCATCGGCCTTTTGGCCCTCAGCATCAGCCATCTCGGTATCCTTTGAGTCTTCAGCAGGTGGCGCGTCAGCCTGCTTCTTAGACTCGGCTTCCCGCTTTGCGCGCTCCAGCTCAGCCTGCTTGGCAGCGTGCTCCTTTTGTTGCTTCTCCATGGCGGCTTGCCTCTCACCCTCAATCTTATCGTTGTAGCGCTGGATGATAGGACCAGCAATGGAGCGGATGTCCTCCTTCTTGGAGACGTATTGTGCCTTGGATGCATCGTCACCCTCATCGTATAGCCATTCCTGTCTTTGTTAGTACTATTTTCCTTCTGCAAAAAAGTTTCTGGAACTTACCTCAATGGTCTCGAGCTTCTGGTTGAGCCTGGCCTTCTCGTCATCGCTGGCAAACTCAGCGTAGACGTCGAGAATCTTGTCCTTGAGCTCGTAGATGAAGCTCTCAAGGTTGTTCTTCTCGTTTTCGGTGTCGGCAACGAGCTTGTCCTCCATAATCATGGCGTTCTCGCGCTCAGCCGCAATCTGCTTGGAGGCCTCGTCAAGCGAAGCAGTGCCCGCAGACAGAGGCAGGTCTCCCTTGCGGAGTTGCTTCTTGACCTTGCGCATCTTCGGTGGCTCCGGAGGAGCATCCTTGTCCACGTCCATTGCCTGCGCATCATTCGTTAGCTCATTTGTTTCGGGCGCAGAAGCAAAAGGACGCGCATGTACAGAATCATCGCTAAGCTTGTATCGTTTCGCAGCACGTTCTGCTGAACTTTGCTCGCTGGTACTCGAATCATTAGGAAATTCAGAAAAACGTACATCACCCTCTTTCTTCTCTGATGGAGACTCGGGAATTGGCTCCTCGACCTCGGTCTCCTCGACGTAGTATCCAGACTCGACGTTGAGCACACCGTGCACGTTCAGGCGTGCCTTGAGTTTGCAAATCATGAAATCGCCCTTGGGGTCCTCCTTGACGCCCTTGACGGAGAAACGGCCGATCCAGGGGTTCATCTTTCCGGGAAGCTGTTCAGGCTTGGCGTACCTGGCCTCCAGGTCGAAGGGGTGTTTCCGGTAGAAGGTCAGGATCTTGGTGGAGGGCATGACGTTGCCCTTGTTGAAGACGGTGAGGCTGGTGTCCTCATCGGGAATGTCCTCGGACTTTTCCCATGTGAATTCAATGGGGTAGTTGACCATGTCGTGGACGGAGAAATCACGGACACGGAAGACTGGCGAGAGGATGGCGCAGCAGAAGGCGCATCCACGGGCAACAGCCTCATCTTGGTTCAGGGTGAAGGACAGAGGCTTGCCAAAGAAATCTTGGATCCTCGTCTTGAGGGCAGGGACACGTGTGCATCCACCGACCATCTCAATTGAGTCAATGTCTTCGACAGTGAGCTTGGCCTCGGCGAGAGCCTGCTCAATGGGCGCAGTGGCGCGCTCAAGGAGAGGCTTAATCAGCTCCTCGAGCTCCTCACGCTTGAGCATACCACGCACGTCAACGTCGTTCATGATGGACTCGACGTTGATGGGCGCCATGTTGTTGGCAGAGAGAACCTTCTTGAGCTTCTCAACACCAGCAGCGAGACGGAAACGCGCCTTTCCGTTCTCCATTACATCGATCTTGTACTTCTCCTTGAACTCCTTGGCAAAGTGCTCGACAAGGGCCTTGTCGATGTAGCGGCCACCAAAGTGCCTGTCCCAAGCGCTCGACTTCACGGCGAGTTCGCCCTTTCGGAACTCGACAACAGTGGCTGTGTAGTTGCTGTGGCCAATGTTGACAAAAACGACTCTCCGTGGCTTCTCCTCTGGGCCAGGCAGGTCGAGCTTTGGGATACCCCAGCCGAGGGCGACTGCGGTGTTGTCGTTGATGAGTCTTAGGCACTTGAGGCCGGCAATCTCTGCGGCGTCGAGAATGGCGCGGCGCTGGGCGTCGGTGTACCACACGGGGCAGCTGAGGACAATGTCGTTTACGGGCAACTTGAGCTCGGCAGAGGCTGTGGCCCGCATTTTTGTGAGGTGCATGGCGGTGATTTGGGTGGCGGTAAATCGCTCCTTCTTGCCCAGGTAGTTGACCTCTGCGCCCACCTGGCCGTCGATGTCGACGAGCTGGGCAGAGACAAAGTCCTGCTCAACCTGGACATCTGGATCTTGGAGACTGCGGCCGGCGAGGCGCACAAACGACGAGACGGTGTTCTTGAGGTTGGAAATTTCTTGGTTCTTGGCCATCTCGCCAATGTATCTGCTCTTGGGGCCGAAGCCTACTAGTGATCTGTATCATGGCCAGTCAGCCATATGTTCTCTGGGGATGGTGTTCTCGCGGAGATGCTACTTACGGTGTCGCGCGGTTGGAAACCTCATTTGCAATCTGGATAGTGAGTCAGTGTGAGCCGTGGACGATAGCGACAGTGAAGGATATGCGGTGGCACTTACGACATCGACGCCACGATTCCGCGCAACAGCGATGACGCTGTTGAGCGTACCCAAGTCGACTCCTACTACAGACATTGTTGATCTGTGATGGTGGGGTGTGTATGGGGGGGAGTGGGTGTGTTGTGTTGTGTTGTGTTTGCGTGTGGAGGGGTAAGAGAGGGTATATGGGGTATCTAGTGCGGCGAGATTTTATGGGCGGTAAACCAGGACAAGTGTCGAGGAGTAGTAGCGAAGCAATACAGGGAGGCACGCGCCGCAAAATTTCAAAATTTCAAGACTGCGCTGGTATGACCTAACAAGAATGCCCGACAACCCAAAAGGAACCACACAGAACTTTCTCGATGGCCCCAAACAGCGGGGCTCTTTTTTGCTGGGCGGGCGGACGGCACAGACCACCGCCGCCCTCCAAGTCCGCCGCCGCCGCATCATCACCGCACGCCAACACCAAACCGTCCAAACATCAACACCAAATATCAACACATAAACACCATCACCAACAGCAACGCGTCGCGTCATGCTCCAGTCGCTCCGTGCCAGCGCCGACACGTCTGTTGTAGGCGACTTCCCTTCACCACCTCGATAATCGCATAGTGTTTGCATCCACCGCGCGCCTCGCAACAGCTGAGGACGGCTGACATCATGGCATATGTGCCCCCCTACCCACTGTTAAACAGGACCTACAACCTGTATCGCGCATCCCCACTGCACCATGGCGACCCGGTTCTGCTCAGCGATCAGTCGATGCGCGCCCACGCCAAGCGGCTCAAGGAACAGCTCAAGGGCGACAATGTGCGCGGTGTGCAGGTCGACTTTGCCGGCGGAGAGGAGACGGCAAAGCTGGGCCCGCTCGAAGAGTGCCGCTGGGAGGTGCTTGGCGACGAGGATGCCTGGATTGACCGACGTCTCCAGTCTGAGGACCCAGGCGCACCGCGACTCGCGCCAGATGTCACCCCAGACCGAGCCCGTGGCATCCATGTGAGCCTCGAGTATGAGAAGAACATGTACAATGCCCTCCTTCTACGCGACCCGCACGCTACGTCTTCGCCCAATGGCTTCACCTCGCTCCCTCTTGTGCTCGTGAAGATGCCAGCGCCAATACGCGAGATATTTCTAAACTACATCCGAACCACCTTCGACGCCCATGTAGCTCCCTTGAGGCTTCCCTCGTGTTTTATCACATCGTCCCTCGAGACCTTCTTCAGTCACCTCACAGCACGCAGCTCGACTCTATCTATTCAAGACACTATAAAACAGCTGCATGTTCAACTCACATTTCCCAATGCCACAAGCCTCCTCAAACACATTGAAGTCACAATCGCTGCAGAAGACGTAGCCGGGTTCGTCCAGCGCGGAAAGCTGCTGAAAACAACCCACAGCAAACCCTTCACAGCCGCCCTGTCCAACTACCTAAACCGCCACCTCGCCCTCGACCTATCCCACCCAAAAGTTCAGATATCCCGTATATCCTGCGCCAGCTTCCACATCGGCACCGAGCGCCTCAAAATCGTCGCCCCAGACACGCTGCCAGACACTTCCATCACCGACCAAGGATCCCCGTCACAGTCACAGGATTCAAGTGCAACGCAACTTGCCGTCCATCAACTGTACACACTGTTGGTTCGAGAAGCTACGGGAAGCGGCAAGTTTTTGCCCGAGGATCTGGTGACGGAGGCAAGAGAGGATACCCCGTCTTCGACTGCGAGTTCCCGCCGGAAAAGAGCGGTTAGTACTACGGCCACTGCGAACGGGACTACCAAGAAGACAAAGGCAAAGGGGAAGCAAACAAATGGGGATACTTCCCAGTAACTAAAAGTTCAACTTTCCTTCTCGGCGTTGTAGAACAGGCCTGGTTTTTGCTCATTATAGGCTATCTATTCCCTTTTTTTTGTATGATACCCCTCATAGTCTATTTTGCAATCATGCCAATCAAATTCTGCCTTTTGGTAGTCGTACATTACAATCACGGGAAGTTGAGGTAAAGCCAGCAGCACGTGATATACATGGATTGTGACTACCTTGCTACAAGCCCATCACCACTCACATCGCACATCAAACATCAATAGCGTCAACGAAAAAAAACTTAGGTTCAATAGGAAATAAGTTATCAAGTCAAAACCCGTACTCATAAATACACACTAACACGCCAAAGGAATATAGGGAATCGTAACAAACACCAATAACCCCCACCAAAGCCACATCAAGTATACACACTCTCCGTGAAAGAATTGACCTGCAACCCCCGTTCTGCCATATCCGCCTTTTCCAAAAACTTGAGCTGCATCCACACCAAATGCCCCTTGATCTTGTCTAGCTCCTTCCTCACCTCTTGGGCCGGGCGATCAACATCATACAAATGTCCCTGCTTGTGTTCTTTATCAGAGTTCGGGTTTGGAGTAAACGAGTCATAGTCCTCAAAGGTGAGGATATTGTCGTCGGGGTCCGCATGGAATAGGTCGCGGAAGACAGATGTGTTGGTGGAGGCGCGGGTGCACCATTCGTCCCAGAGTTTAGGAGAGAGGGGATCGGAGACGAAATCTGCTTCGGGGCCGGGCATGGTATCGTTGTGGGAGTTTTCGCCGGGGGGTTGGGCGTTGGGGTCGTCGGTGGCGTTGAGGCTTTGAGGGGGGAGGAGGCCGAGGTGCTCGCGCCACAGGTTGCTGCGGAGCTCGTGGGCGAGGCGGGCGGCTTTGTAGGGTTTGCCGTCGAGTGTGGTGTCGATTAGGTCGGTGTCTTGGAGGACGATGGAGAGTTCCGAGTCGTGGAAGCCCAGCTGTGAGCGGTCGTTGATGTTGGATGAGCCGCAGATGACAGTCTTGTCGTCGACAATGCAGATCTTGGCGTGGACGTAGAGCTCTTCTTGGAAGAAGTATTGTTTCTCGTCTTCGGCCTCGCCTTCCCAGTCCTCATCACTGGGCTTCTTCTCAGTGAGCATGGCGTCGTCGGCAATGGAATCTGGGTCAATCACACCACCCTGATCACCCTTTCCAAGTTTGTCATCCTCATCCATATATCTCTTCCTCATCTCCGCTGCTAGTCGTCGCTTTTCGTCTCCACCCTCTTCTGGTGGCGCTTCGAGCTCATCGATTTCAGCAGTCTCCATCTCCATGTACGTCATGCCGGACTTCTTCTCCATCTCCTTGAGCTTGGGTGTGACATTAATGCGATCATACGAGCGGAGGTTGAAGAAGAAGATGTACTTTTCGGGGTCGACACCGGCAGCCTTGATTTTGCCGAAGATGCTCTCGTCACCTCTGCAAATACTCTTAAATTGGTAGTCCATAATAGCTCGCGTTCCAGCCGCAGCCTGATCCCGCAAATCCCCCGCGAAACCAGGGATAGCCGGGATGATGATAATGATCCTGAAGTTCCGTTGTTCCTTGGCAGCCTTCAGAACTGCATCGACCATGGCAGCTCCGATCTGGTTGTGAACTGGATTCTCGTCGTGTTTGGTAGTTGCGGTGATGAAGAACTGGTTCTCAATGTATACGTAATGTTGGGCGTTCCGGATAAGCTCGCAATAGGCGTTCTGGATGCTCTGTTCATGAGGCTCGATGCCCATGCTCCAATCCGCACTACTCCTGACAAGTTGTGCATGTACAGTTCCACGGTTTTCGAGATTCTTGCTATTGAGCTGCGTCACGGGATGGTGTATGTAATGACCAACGGGGAACTTAGGCCGCTGTACTCCAATCAGGTCTTCGTCGGCACCCTCACGTCCTTCCATAGTAAGCCAGTCATATCGTTCGTCACGCTTGTACTTTTCACGCTTCACAAAATTCCATCGCAGGACAAAGTGTTCGGCAATGTCGTAGATTGCCGGGCCTATGATTCCCATGGCGACGTCGTGCCATGGCATGCGACCATATTCGAGCTTGTCCAGCTTATTTGATTTCCAGTCGTCAACACTCTCGAAATCCATAATACGGTTATTGTTGTAGTCTTGACCAGGGAAAATCTGGTTCTGCACACCGGAGGGATGCGCATCAGCCAATGGATGCTGCTTCTCATCCCATCGGCCGTAGCACAGATCCAGTCCACCAATGAAGGCCATGGCATAATCAATGACGATGAACTTCTCGTGATGGGCCCAGTAGAATGTCATGTCTGCGGCATTTTCGAACACATTGTGGTCAGGGTGCCGCATTACCCTGATATTCCCGTAGCCAGGTTCACCCTCTTTTATAAGACCCATGAGGGCTTTTTTGGTGTGCTGACTGTTGCAGGTGAGAGCAGCAGAAACCTGTAGGGTAGGTCAGTAGCTGGACGCACAGCAGACATACCCATGCTTACCTCCTTGTACACGGAAATATAAATCTTGACACCAGCCTGGGCGCGTCGCTTGAGAATTTGATCCAATCTGGATTGCTGATTGTAGTAAGGCGGTCGCTTCAAGAACAGCTCTGGGCTGAGCCACCAATCCGCAATGTAGATGGTCTCCTGGGCCTTCTCCAGAGCCTCGGCAACGGCCCAGAAGTAGTCTCGACCATCGACGTACCATTTCACCAGGTTGCCGTCTCTTTCGGGTGCAAAGCTGTTGAAGCGATGGCTCTCGGCGATCTTGCTCCTCTTGGCGTCGGTTGCTTTCTCGTGATCCTCATCATGGCGATGGTTGGTGTTGAAGAGGTTGCCGAACTTTCCAACCTTGTTCTTGAGGTGTACAGCTTTGATATGCGCGCCTCGCAGCTTGGTGTGCTCAAGCTTTTGCTCAATTTCCTCGACTTTTTCCGAAAGACGGTGGTCGAAGGGATGGAAGAGCTTCTTAAGGCCCTTTTCTTTAGACATGTTGCCAGCAGTGCGTAGTGATCAACGATCAACGATCAACGATCAGCAACCTGCAATGGCGTGGCGTAGCAATGGCAATAGTGAGGCTTGTGAGAGAGGCGAGTGGAGGGGGAGGCTGAGGAATCAGGCGCGTGGCAGAGGCGGTGGAGCAGGCATCAGCCATATGGGCACGTCTTGTACTTATTGGGCCGTCAAAGTGGACAAACCTGTATGTAATCATTCTCATCCTGCGCATAGCAGGCGCGCACAGTATTGGGAACAGGGTGCAGGGATGGTGCGTTCCTTCGGCACAACAGGAACCACTGACGTCACTCCCCGCTACGCCCCATTGCAGACGCGCTACATCTGCCCCTCCTCGTATCATCAGCCATTGCTTGTTTAGAGCTACCGACCAACTCGGCATCATCGATATTAGCAGAGTTTTCTGCTTTTTGCCGAATCACACGGTGACATTGCCGTCTAGAACATCGCTGGAACCTCGGATCATCTCAGTACTGTTGCTACATGTACACACTTACCTCCCATGAAACAGACCCTTGCAGGGCTTACGAGTACAGAAGAACCATATAGGTATGGCTCTATTAGCAAAATTTGTGCCACGTAAAATATAGAAAAGAAACCCTTCACAAAGATTGCCTCCTTGATCATCAACCGAAGAGCCGCCGAGAGCTTTCAGCAAGCCAGCGCATCAAGTCTTCAGGCAGCCACTACCACAGGCCAACCATCCTCCCAATCGAGATAGTTGTATCCAAAGAAGAAATCTTTAGCCCCGTAGCCAACGCTTGGACGAACTAGGGCAATAGTCAGCCACCATCAAGCATATTACTCATCATCGACTTTACCATAGTGATAATACATGACGGTCCTCCCATTCTCCGGGTCCATCATGACACCCTGTCCGCCCGGTGCATATACATCTCCGTGGCTGGCCAGAATCGTCGTCCCACCGTTCGCCTCTAAACAGCTTCTGCCGCTGCGATCGTAAAACGGGCCTCTGGGCGTTTCTGAGCGACACACGACAACATGATAAACCTCGTTGTCGGGAGCGAGGCCTGCCTCTGGCGTGCGGCAACACTGACCAACACTGAAGAACAAGTAGTAGAATTCCGTCTCCTTGTACATGATGGCGCCTTCAACTACCAACGCGTGCCGTGTGTCGTTTCGCACAATGTTGACGATGCGTCCATTTTGATGAGCCCAGTCCCCAAATGCTGTTATATCGTCGTCGGGAAAAAGCTCGACTTGAAAAATATCTTGCCAGAATGAGCCAAAAGTGAAGAAGATGGGACTGTCTGGTGCTTCTTGAAAAACAAAAGGATCAATCAGGTTATACTTGTGCGATAGAGGGAGGCCGATATCGCCGTGATCTTGCCAGCTACCTGGTTCGAGCGAGCTTGAGGTAGCAACTCCAATCAATGAGTTTTGAAGTCCAAACCTGGAAACTGAGTAGTGACAGTAGTACGTGTCACCTCGCTTGGTCACGGAGGGTGCCTGAATACCATCATGAGAAAGGGTTTCAATGACAAACTCTTGTCAAGTATCAGACACTGCACTTACCCAGATATCCTGTCCATCAACCACAAATATACTAGTGCCGCTGTGTAACAATGCACCTTCGTAGCGCCATGGTCCCCCGAGGGAGGGCGCTGTAGCGATGGCAATGTTGCCGCTAGTTGAAAACCGCCAATAAGTTCCATCTTCATACCAAATGCTGGGGTCGTGGATCCACGAACAGTTTCCCCGACATGGTTCGGGATCTGGATAGAGTCCATCTACTAGTGGAGGACCTGCTTGTGGGTTTGGCAGAGGATGAGGTTCCGGCCCGGCATGAGGATTCGGTTGTGGTATTGCAAGCGGGCTTGCAACTGTGCTCTTCACAATAAATGGCACAAAGGTAGCGCTAGTAATGAAGAACGCGCTAAGAAGAGCAGTAGTAAATCTTGCTGGGACAGAGTCCCGAATCATAGTTGTAAGTCCTTTTATCGAGATAGCAGTGTTGTTCACTAAGTTCTCAGCAGCGCTTTTCCAGACTTTCAGCAAGTTTACTGCAGTTTATATGGTACCGAGAAGAGAACCACATCAGTGGTCATGCGCAAAAACTCGGCCATGAGCTCTCCTCGTTTGCTACCATAACTGGCGGCTGACGTCGAGGCTTCTACTCTACCTTCACGATATAATCGGCGGTGAATTCTGTTGTGACAATCTTGATTATCGTCCTTGAAGTTAGCTGCAAAGCTTGTGCAATGGCCATGTAGATCGGTTGGCCGCGGTTTTCTGCGGACATTTAGACTAGGCTGTGAATGTTTGAAAACTCTCCAAGCCAACACGTTCAAGCCGGTCAGGCGACTTGTCTGCCTAGGCCAAGCAAGAGCTAGAAGACTATTTGTGGTCTCTCCATACTGGCTTCACGTTTGAATCGGTAAGGGTATGGCAGTAAAGCAAGCTAGAGTTCCGATAGCAACCCATGCTGGGTGACATATTGAAAGGTTGTGCAACATGGCCGATTCTGCGTCCGTTCCGAATGACTAGGGGTCTTCCTTGATAGAATACAAATTCGGTAATGCTATGTCCGGGCCCAGATGCGAAAATCGTTGCTACTTTAACATCTCCACGATTGGATTGCCGCCTTTGTTACTTGACCTATCCCAGTGATGTCAGTGATCGCCATTAGCACTTAGTCCTGCACTGACTATGTTGTCGTTGCCACGTGCATCATATTTGGTGGACTGAAATCGTAGCGAAGCTTTCCGTGAGACGTCGCACGACTTGCTGTAGCAAATCGCCACTGATATCCGACTGACCCTAAAACGAAATGATGGGTTTCGTTGGCTCCTGATTGATGGCACATGATGACTATTGACCTTAAAGTCCTAAACAAGACACTGTTGGTCGTTAGCCATGCGTTGTATTTGCGTTTCGAGGGCAAGCCGGCCCCGTATGTCGGGCGCAACGTGTCGACAGCTACCACACCGTACTTGTGTAACCATAATCCGCTTTGCAACCAAATGTCCCCATCTGGATTTCACATCACCAAATGGAAAATCTGTGGCTCTGGAGGCGTATTCTGACTCATAGCCACTCCTCAACGGTGCAAGAGCGGATCTTGCCTCTGCAATATCAGTATGACAGGTGGACTACAAGGAAAATCATGATCGTGGAAAACGTCATTGAGTAGATATTGTGATTCGGCGCCAGCTGTGCTTGAGCGTAACATGGACATCCTCCGCTACTCCATCTCCGTATTGCTTGGACCGTCCTGTTCTTTGGCACTCTGTCACCAGAGTTTAGTTTGGCGCTTTGTATCCATCGACATCTGTGCTGTTGCTCCACTTCTCAAACTTCTTGATGTTTTCACTGTATGTCTCTATCTTCTTGTTGACGGTGCTATACGCGTCAGTACCAACAATGCATCGTAGAGGCGGATCGTCCATGACTGCTAGGTCGTAGAAGACCTTTGCACCTTTTGCTGGGTCTGTGCATAGTGTGTGAGTATACGATTAGTTCAAATTTCGCTTGCTATCTCACCTCCTGGTTGGTTTCCATGCCGCGCTTGGGCTAGCTTCTTCGGATCGACATGGGTGTAGGCTGGGTGTGCGATTTCGCCAAAGTCCATACTACGGCCAGACCAATCTGTTCGGAAGCCGCTGTAAAGGTAAAAGCACAAGATTCAGCTCATGTCTCACAACTATTTTGTGTATCAGAAACTTACCCAGGCTCGATACATGTGAACTTGATTCCCCATTCTGGCTTCACTTCTTTGGAGATGGCTTCCGTGAAACCTTCAACCGCCCACTTACTAGCACAATAAATGGAGAAATTGGGAACACCTAAACGCCATCAGTTGTAGCGCTAACTGTGTGGGTGGTAATGTACCGACCAATTTGGCCACCAATAGAGGTAACCTGCTGAATGACGCCTCCAGTCTTCAATTCGCGCATGGTCTCCATCGCCTTCCTCGTCACGTCAATCAGACCGAAGAAGTTGATTTCCATCTGTTGTCTGATTTGATTCTCCGACAACGTCTCAAATGGGCCCATTAAGCCATATCCAGCATTGTTGACGACCACATCAACACGCTTGAACTTGGTGATTGCAGCGTCAAAAGCATTGTCAATGGAATCCTTCTTGGTCACGTCGAGATCTACAAGCAAGCTGTTGGATTCATTTGCATTCTCGAAAGATAGCTTGGAGGAGTTGCGTGCAGTAGCAACGACGTAATCGCCCTTTTCGAGGACGACTTTGACGAGCTCTTCACCGAATCCGGTTGAACAGCCAGTGATGAGGAATACGCGAGGGGCCATGCTGTTGATGTTGAGCAATGATCTTGGGGAGTCCAATTGAGGGGTTGGAGGATATCTGAAGTCAGTCAATTGCTATAAGCCATTACGTCAGCCTGTATAGAGGGCGCCAATGATGTTGGCGGGGCCAGCTAGTTGGTGTTAAGCTTAGTCCTATGCAGTATCGGAAATGCCATGTCAGTGACATAGTGTCGACCACGCCGACGAATTAGCATCAGAATGAAGATGGCCTTGACAACTAAAAGGCACGATAAAATAGAGAGTGTGAGTGAGCAAGTTTAAAGAGAAGATGCAGCTTTTTAATCGGAAGATTGTTGCATGAGAGTTGATATTAGTTTGCATACGGTAACGACTCTGATGTATTGTAAGTAGACTGATAAGCGAAAAAATAGCCATAACAGCGAAGGGATGGGCTGCAGACGAGACTCGAATACAGATGTATATGTGCAAGTGAGAGGATGAGGGGACGCAGAGTGCTAGGCTGGAAGAGGAGAGATAATGAGACGGGACACGCGTGACGGAAACAGACTAGCGTGGACGCGATCGCGCTTTCCCTGGCTGAATCTGCCCCTCGTAACTTCACCGGGGTAACAGCGCAAAACAATAGACAGTCGAGACAGCCGCCAGGTGAGATACTCTCTGGCTCAGTCTAGGCCACCATACACGATTGTGCGCTTCTCTACTACTCCATTCGCCTGATCCTTAAATCACTACAAACAACATGGCCGAAGTCATTAGGGACGAAGAGGTGCGCCGGCGCGTGCGACTTGCGCAGGAGTTTCTCGACCCAGGTACGTTGGACAAAGCACTAGAATGGCCCTGATGCTGATACAAGTGCAGACGATGTATCCAGGCGAAGGTATGCTGCAATTGCTTGCTCACCAGGTTTGCGGCTGCTGACCGCTACCTCTACAGCTACCGACCAGACATTCTGGTGATGCTCAACAGAGGACAACGAAGACTCACTGTAAGTGAGACAAAGCCTGGGACTAAAATTTTGCATGTTAACAGCATCCAGGTCAGCATAGACGAAATCCGCACCCACGACCGTGAACTCGCCGACGGCCTCCTCAATCAGCCCTTCGAATTCGCAGAAGCCTTTGACCGGGCCCTCAAAGATGTTATCCGTACATTTGCAGACCGACCCAAGTCGGAGACCGCTGAAGACGTCATGTACTATTGTGCCTACGTCGGCAGCTTCGGCGAGTTCTCTTGCAACCCACGTACCCTCGGCTCCAATCAGCTTAACCACATGGTTTCGCTCGAAGGAATTGTTACCAAGACCTCTCTTGTCCGCCCAAAAGTGGTCAAGAGTGTCCATTACAACGAGGCCAAGCAAAGGTTTCATGCGAGAGAGTACAGAGACCAGACTATGACCACAGGTGCTGCAAGCACAAGCGTGTACCCTACAGAGGACGAAGAGGGCAATCCCCTTGTTACCGAGTACGGCTACTGCATCTACCGCGATCACCAGACCATATCCATCCAAGAAATGCCTGAACGTGCCCCTGCTGGACAGTTGCCACGATCTGTCGATGTCATTTTGGATGACGACCTTGTAGACCGAGTCAAGCCCGGCGACCGCATCCAGCTAGTCGGTATCTACCGATCGCTTGGTAACCGTAACGCGGGAGCAGGCAGTTCGACTTTCCGCACACTAATTCTTGCAAACAACATCATCTTGCTATCGTCCAAATCGGGTGGAGGAATTGCCCAGGTCAATATCACTGACACCGACATCCGCAATATCAACAAGATTGCGAAGAACAGGCGTGTATTTGAGCTTCTATCACAATCGCTCGCTCCTTCTATATATGGACATGACTACATCAAAAAGGCCATATTGCTCCTTCTCCTTGGAGGACAAGAGAAGAACCTGGAAAATGGCACCCATCTGAGAGGAGATATTAACATTTTAATGGTTGGTGATCCTTCTACGGCCAAGTCACAGCTGCTTCGGTTCGTGCTGAACACAGCTCCTCTCGCCATTGCCACAACTGGTCGTGGATCTTCTGGTGTCGGTCTCACAGCAGCTGTTACTTCAGACAAAGAAACAGGCGAGCGACGACTGGAAGCTGGTGCTATGGTCCTTGCAGATCGTGGCGTGGTCTGTATCGATGAATTTGACAAAATGTCCGATGTCGATCGAGTCGCCATTCACGAAGTTATGGAGCAGCAAACTGTCACCATTGCCAAAGCAGGTATTCACACGTCGCTCAACGCTCGTTGTAGTGTGGTTGCTGCCGCCAACCCTATATTTGGACAGTACGATATCCACAAGGATCCTCACCGCAACATCGCCCTGCCAGACTCCCTCCTCTCGCGTTTCGATTTGCTGTTCGTCGTTACAGATGACATCGAGGACGCTCGAGACAGGCAGGTGTCTGAACACGTCCTGCGCATGCATCGATATCGCCAGCCTGGTACCGAGGAGGGTGCGCCTGTTCGCGAGGAGGGTGCTCAGCTTCTAGGCGTTGGTCTTGAGACTGAAGGCGACGCAAACCGTCCAACCGAAGTGTACGAAAAGTTCAACCCCATGTTGCACTCTGGAGTCACCATTACTGTAGGAAGGGGCGCTTCGCGGAGGACCGAAGTCCTCAGTATCCCATTCATCAAGAAGTACATCCAGTACGCCAAGCGTGAGAAACCCATCCTCACCAAGGGTGCTGCAGATCACATTGTAAGCGTATACTCTGCGCTTCGCAACGACGAGCTTGATGCAGGCACCCGTCGTACTTCTCCCATCACTGCACGTACTCTTGAAACACTCATCCGTCTTTCTACTGCGCACGCAAAAGCACGTCTATCGAAGCGAGTTGAGCGGAAAGATGCCGATGTCGCAGAGCAAATTCTACGATTCGCTCTGTTCAAGGAAGTCGTCGAAGATGACCGCCGCAAACGAAGACGCACAGCCCGCGACCCAGACGCCATGTCCACAGACGAAGGATCATCAGGCGATGAAGATGACGGTGATGAAGCCGAGGCTACACAGTCCCGACGGGCCAGCGGACCATCTACTAGAAGCCAGCAGACAGGTACAACACGCACTCCCGCTGCAGGAGATGGTGAAGACGACGATGACGAAGAAGCGAACGAAGATCTGTACAGGGTCACACCAAAGACGCAACGTACCACCAACCGCTCGCAGTCTACCCGCGGCGAACCCTCGTCACAATTCAGCGTTGCCTCATCACAGCCCGAATCTCAGCTTCCTCCTACTCAACCCGAGTCCCAAGAGTCCCAGGAGATCACTCCTGCACGTCTACAAGTCTTCCAAACAGCACTTGGTCAGCTTATCGACGGCCCATTGTTCGCTAATGATGCCGCAGATGTGGAGCCTCTTGTCGCTGCAGTGAACGCAAGACTGGGCGGTGGCAGTGGAAGGGAGCCATTTGGACAAGGCGAAGCAGAGAAGGCGCTCGAGGCGCTTAGTGAGAGGAACAAGATTATGTATTCTGGTGGTATTGTGTACAAGATCTAGATGTGTTGGTATGATTATATGGAGATATGATTGAATAATGGTTGTTTTGTTCGAAATGAAGCTCGTGAGGACGCTGGTTGTTTGATAAATAGCATGATATATGTCATTGAACGCAGTATGACATTTTAGTGAACGTCTTTGATCAAGTACCACCTTGTTTCGCTATTTTGAAAAGCTGACGCATCTTCCATCAGTGCAATCAAGTCAACTAGCCCAACATCACTTATCTTCCATAGCACAACAACCATCTCGCATTCCTCATCAACTTCGAATATTACTTTCATTCATTCATCACATCATCATTGTTCTTACAAAAACATACCCTCTACACCGCTGAATCCTGCTTAGCAAACTGCCTCGCCAACGCCTCAATACTCTCTGCAATCCTCTTAAACTCATCCTTCTGCTCCCCCGCTACCTCACCCCCTTCCATCGCAGGGTCCTCATCCTGGTTTCCCCATTGAATCTCCATCGTGTTGAAATCAACCTTGGTGTCAAGCCCGTAAATGTCTTTGTTCGGGTGCGAGGGGAAGCCCCGGAGTGTGGAGACGAGAGACATGAGTTCGCGGACGTCGTCTCTGGGGGGAAAGGGGAGTGGGGTTAGATTTAGTGAGAGGGAAGAGGGGAAGGAGAAGGAACTTACTGGGGCACGTCCCCCTTTTTTTCGGACGACTTGCTGCCGCCGTTGTAGTTGGAGAGGCGAATGCTGGCGGAGCGGTTGGGCTCGCCGATTACCTCGATCATGTGTGTTGGGGCGCCTGGATTTGGGTGAGTTTTTGGTGAGTCACGTCAGAATGATGTTTGAAAGTCGGAAATTTGACGCACCGTTGAAGGGCTTGCTGAGGACGATTTGGAATTCGCCTGATGGCGGGGGTGCGACCATACGGGGCATTTTGGAGGATTTGGTGGGGGAGAACTGGTAGTTTGGTAGGTGAAAGTTGAAGAATTGAGGCGTGTGATTTGATCGTAGAGACTTTTTGATTGATTAGAGTAGCAGAATATCTTTGCAGATGGGGTTGTCGTGCATTTAAAGTATGATGGATCTGTTACTAGAATGTCATGCTAGCAGAGTACCCACACTAGTATTTGGTGTTGATGTCATGATGAATCATGTCTGCATATGTCGGTCGTATGCAGTTTCTATCCTCACTCCACTTTGATGCAAAAGAATTTCAGATCTCGATGCCATGAAGAAATTACTGGGGTTGGAGTATTTGAGCATCGCTGGGTGGTGGAGGTGATCGGACGACGCGCCGTTGGACGCGCGAACACGGGGTGTGACATCATTGCCTTTTGTTTCTCACTGCGTTTCTAGTATGCAGTCACTGATGTATGGGAGTGTAGCACAAGGTGCTTTATGTTTTTATTTTATTTTTTGCCCAGCGCATTTACTCTGTGGTCATCCTTCAAATCCATAGCATGACGATACGCGGTAGTATCTGTGGACAACGAGACTTTTCCGTATCTACATTCTTGCCTCGTATACGCGCCATTTGGACAATGTATTTTTTTTTTATCGGAAGGAACATATAGAGAGGAAAGTGTGGGTCCATTGGGCGGAGAGGACGACCACCTGGCTTGGAAGCATATTGCAATGCCCTTGAATACGGCTTGTATCGTTCAATCCTTTGTACTTCTACCAGCAGGGTCCGATATTTCAGGATAAGACACACACTTCCCGGATACAGCTGTTCATGCTTTCTCAAGAGGATACAATAGAGTGCAAGCCAAATATTAGTTGTTAACATACACAAAACTAGGCAACCAAGTCAAGGCCGAAACTAGAGACGGCGGCCGAAGAGGCCAAGAAGGGCTTACAGGGGGTGCTTCACGCATACAAGCGCCCGTCTCGTGCGGCCTCCATCGCCCCTGGTATCAACAATATGCACATTCAGGGCACCATTTCAGTTCCCCATTGGAACAATTGCTCTAACTCTGCCAGGTTGGCTGCGCCTTGCTCAGGTCCCATTTCTGGGATATTCCGGGAGAAGGTAAATGTCCTTGCCATAACAAGTTAAACAAGGCAAAGGTTATTGAACAACCCTATGACAAGAAAATGTCACGCTCATAAGGAGGGGGGCCCTGCTTAGCTCCGGGTGTCAACAAAACCATCATATTTTAATGTGTAAAGTAAAACAGAGAGGAAAAACGCGTTTCTCTCTCATACCTTTCTTCCTGCTTCGTCCTTTTACTGCTATCCCAGAAAATAGGATAAAGGTAAGAATGGAGAGAAGAAAGAGAGATAGAAAGAACACATAAGCGCAAATAAGAGAGGAGAAAAATATGTATAGGGAGAAAAGAGAGAAGAGAAGGGAAAGGGGGCTTAAATTACAGCGCTAAGATGTGATAGGGGTAATATTACACGCCTAGCGTTACACAAGAGAGAACCCCTACTCACACTGCGTAGCCGCCCAACTTATTATTGTGTGGTCGTTCATCCTTCGCCCCTTGCCTCAAAAAGCATGGTCAGAAAGCTCATACAGTAGTGATCAGCGTCCTAACCGTTATACGGTTACCCCAGATGTCGGCGAATTGTAGTAACACCAGCTTTGTTTGATTGGCTTTCTACGGCTGCATATCGGAGATTTACCAAGATCGTGGAAGGCCTGATATTTCCACCATGAACGATCTAAATCACGGGCCCTCTCGATATGTTTTCGACATCGCTGGTTGTCACGGACGCGTCTAAGGCCCTCAACAAACCCACTCCAGAGCCCTGCAGTAGCCGCATCACAAAATGCATAGGATCACATTCTCAACTACATACATTGTACTTCTCCATTTGTTACCAGTGCGCGCCGCATTCACCGACTTCTTCTTCGCAGGCAACAATGGGAGCTCCAGCGCACTGAGGAAGTGCCCCGGTTCACCATTCGAATGCGCTCCCCCTTCTGTTTGCTCGTTTGATGAGCGAACATCCAAACACTACTGTTGTATCCCTGGTTCCAAGGATGCGGTTTGCTGGGGACCCAGTGAAGGTTGTGATGGAGGAGACCGCACGACACCTGCGGGCAACCAGCGTTCATGTGGATCTGGTATAAATGCCTTTTGCTGTTTGAAGTCCAGGTCAGCCAAAAATTTCCCGCTCAGTCGGCAGTATTTCACACAGAACTGATATGAATTAGTGAGATCTGTACCGAGACACTGAATCAAGTCAACATTTGCTGGAGTAGCCTGGTCAACCCGCTCGCTTCGCTGGATGCAGCTGCTGTGAACGAGACCGCGCAATCTCTTGCGTCGGCTAGTCCGTCTGCAGCTTCATACCCCGTCAAGCTACTTGATCTAGAAAAACCGACATCCACCACTCCTGCTTCATCATCGGCGACCCCGAGTACGCCAATCTCGGCTTCTACCGCCTCACTCATAACTGTCACAACTCCCATAACCGGCTCCTCAGAGACCCCCGTTTCTTCGATTAGTCAATCACAATCTACTTCAGCTCCTGCTGAGAACGATAATTCGGGAATGTCCAGTGGTGCGATAGGAGGTATCGTAGGCGGGGTTGTTGGTGGACTAGCTCTCCTTGGCTTCGCTGGCTTTTTCCTATGGAGACGAAGAAATAACAGCAAGCGCAACCCCTACAAAGCAGCAAACTCATTCGACGCATCAACTGCATATGCAGACCCTCATACAGTAGAAATGAATGCGAACCGAGAATATGCGGAAGCACCAGTCTCAGAAAAGTATGGAGGAGTCACTAGACCTATCGCAGAGGTACCGGCGGATAGAGACGCGGCAGAACTACCTACTTTTGAAATGAACAACGGCCCGAGGAATTGAGAAATCAGTAATGGAGAAAAAAGCGAACGAGGCGTATTTACGATCCTGGAAAAGACGTATAGTTTGGAGGCATTGTGTTCAATCTTGCCATATAAAAGATCGAGCCGGTCGGTGATCAACGACAACATGACATGTAAAAGAGATCATAATCTCGATTCTCTTTAAAATCGTATCAAAGCCAACTTATTCAATCGCATTGAGATGCCTCGAAATTCCGAACCTGCAACATACTTAAAAAGTCACGTGTCTCCAGTCGCCCATACAAGGGGATTCAATCTTTGACTACAAGGTTGATGTACACTCTCTTGATTATGTGTCCTTGTTGTTAATTGGCCTTTGTCACAATCCCGCTCGCCACGCCAATGATTCTGGATGATTTTCTTGATCATTAGCCGATGACTTCAACCTTCAACTTTCAATAGTTTATCCAATGAAAGGAAATATTAAAATCAATGCAAGAGAGAGCCGTGAAAGTGGATAAGGATGCAAAGAATCCGAAATCGCCATCTTCACTATTCTCCCATCCCCTTCCGCTACCCAGCATTCCGCTACGCCACCTAGCGGAGCGGAACGCCAAGAGAAAAAACGCACGTCCCCCACATCCCTCGCTCCCACATCGCGAGCATCCTCCTCGCCCTACGTCAGCCGTACACTACAAGACAAACCTGACACACAATCCGTTCGGCGTATCTTCCATGCAAGAGCAAACGACAAGCCCGCTGAAATGAAGAGGAAGCTCAAGTCCAGCAAAAAAGAGTGGAGCGGAAAGGCAAGCGATAGGGCTGCGCGGATAGAACGGCGCGGATAGAACGGGAGCGCGTGCTTGGCGGTGGAATCGCGGCGCCCTTGGCATGTTTCGTGCTCGACGACATGTCTAGGGCGCTTGATTATCGTATCTGGGCATGCTGGATGAGAAGGAAAAAGCATGAGAAGGGGAGGGATGGGGCGTGTAGGAGAGGGGGTTGGGTGGTGGGCTGGTGGTCTTGACTTTGGATGTTCGCTTGATTTTGGATTTTATTCAATGGCTAAGGACTTGGTGCAGTAATTGAAGGATGGAAAATGGGGAGTGAGAAACGATTGTATGTGGCATGGCTAGCTAGGCATGTTGATGCAGTTTTGCGATTATCTATTTGAATGTCCGTCTATTTAACAATGAAAAACTTAATGAGTGGCATGACGCGTGATGGTGATGGCTATTGATCACCGTGGAAGCAACTAATGGAACACCGTGATAACCCACATCCCTTTCACATCTCCCTCTACCCTTCTTTTCATGGACTACTACCTTCTTACTAGCCCAGATTGGCTTTCTCATGGGCATAATCTTCTGCAAACCGAATATTCTGCAACTTTTGAGCGTAGTCCTCGCCTTGCGGTTGTGAAGAAACCCTGTACGTGGCATCGCTATCCCTTATCTGACTATTCCATCTATATAATTCCGGATCAGGACCTGTAGAAACCGGTCTGGAGAAGCGGTTGTGTACGTATATGGAGTTGCGTTTCGTGTTTATGCGGGCGTTATTGGGAAGCGCTTCATGGACCGAGAGAGAGCGAATCTCTGCTGGTTCCGCCTCTGAGATTGGTTGGATGTTCTTGTAGCGGTAGAATGCATCAAGGGCTGGAATGGAGAGGCCGTGGATGACAATAGAGAAAATGACGAGGAAGTAAACGACGGGGACCATGGCAGCCAAGAGGTTCTCTTCCTCTTCCGTCTCGGCCTCTCCAGGCTTGGGGAACAGATGACGCGTGTGCTCAACGTAGAAGACGGCTCCAATACCTAAGGTGTGTTAGCTAGATTCATCCCTAATATGCGAGTGAACTCACCAATGGGCCCAAAATATCCCATGAACAGTGCCTCCTTCCAATCTTTGATCACTTCGGGCATGACCTTGTACACCATAAAAATGGCAGGGATACGGCGAAAAGCAAGAACCAGAAATCCAAGAATCATGAGCCGTCCAACAGTGATACCAGTGACATCTGGAAGTTGGAATTCTCTCCAAGGGATGATTGTACCAATGTACATGAAACCGCCAAAGTTGAGGATAACATCGAAGCAGCTGTTGACCTCATCATGGCGCTTCTCCGTCTCCTCAAGGTAGAGACCATTCCAGTTCATGACGTTACCTGCGACACAGCAAGCAAGAAGGTCGTCTGTGCCAAGCGCACCGCAGATGCCAATGAGGAACAGACCGAGTGCCATAGGCCAGAGGAAGAGACTCTCGGTATCGATCCACTTCTTACGGAGGCCGAATCGAATGGCGAACAGACTGACAGCCCCAACAATAGCCCCAATCGCGATGGACATGGCGATCATGTACAGCCATGTTTCTACAATCCACTGCTCCATGGCCATAGGCACACCTCCACCTAAACGACCAACGTTATGTTCGCTACGCTTGGCGAGCATGTTGACTGCGCGGCTGGCAAGCTCACTTGCGCCCGAGACGACACCTTCCTTGAATTCAACACCCTCGAGATCGGCATGACGAATCAGGTAGGTGGCTAGCAGAAGAAACGGAAACCCGAAGCCGTCGTTGGAACCTGCCTCAGACGAAATGATCTCTCGTAGCGCACGAGGAACAAATTTATCAGCAAAGGGACCCTTAGCCACGGCTTGAGACAAGACAGGATCTGTGCAGGTGACGCAGGATCCGATGACAAGCGCAGCCAAGAAGGATATCTTGGGAATGGTGAGCATAATGCACAAACTTGTGCAGATCCACATGACTGCCATAACTGGGAGGAGAAGTATCATCATATCCTTCCATCGGGCTTGTTGATACTTGGCGGGGAGCTGGAAGCCGGCAATGACAAGCTGGATACCGATGACTATGCGGCACATGCCCTATATCGAGGTGAGTAGGGTTCATCGAGAGGACTTTTATAGCTGTGCACCTACCAGTGTGATGGCTTCTTGCTGACCCTCAGCAGCAGAACCCCATTTTTCTGCATCGAGAAACCTGGCAGCTATAGGGCCCAGGATGATGCCCATGATAACGGCCGGCACTGATGTTGTAAGTAGGGATCTTGATAGGAGCACGCCTGAGCGTACTGAGGAGCTGGTGACTTACACGCTTCGCCCAAGTACCAGACTTGCTTGATCTTGACGGACAAAAAGCCATAGCAGACAATGAAAGCGCCTATAGGTGTAACATGTTACTGGATGGTTGGGAGAATGGTGATATCAAGGACGTACCCAGAACGGCGATGACAATGTTGAGTTCGCTGACATCGAGAACCGGCATGGCTGGTTACAAGCCCAAAGATTTTTGAAAGATGAGGGATAAAAGATGCAGTTCTATGAAAATACCATATGTTTTGGGGGAATATGAATGAAAGAGTAAAGAGTACAGGGAAAAGGGGGACGACCAGCGGGAGAAGAGAAAGTAAACAGCAGACCAGCCGCAACCACAAAGACAAATTAGAACTGGATAAGCAAGTGAAAGAAAAGAAGAAGAGTGCGCAGGCTCCAGGTTAAGTCGGAAGGAATTCAAAAAGGAACGACGCCCAAGAATGACGGCCTCAACTTCCAAGGCTTCTTGGGTGCCGCACTCTGTGACTTCGTATCTCTAGCTTATGCCACAGACACCAACTACCCGACCTGGCTTGAAACTCAAAGCTGCCAGGACACGCTTGGCCGAGCAGTCATTCCCATTCTTAGATGCCTGATAGCCGAGGCCAAGGCAGTGAATGGCAATCGCGACCAGAGCCAAGCTACCCTCCATCACTATCTTCGGACCTTTCAAGTGGGACCTTTTGTCCTTGGACACTGTTTGAAAATGCCGCCCTGTCACACCTATCGACTTGCAAAGAAGAAGAAAAGGCTAGGGTATTCAAAAAAGGGTGTGGCTTCGATTCGATCAAGTGGAGTCTGCTATATCTTGACCATGCAAAAAAGCCAAGTAGTAAGGAGGCACGTTCTAACTGGAGCCTCTCAGTACTGTGATCGGCAATAATCTCAACATGCCGGGAGATATCTGGGCGCCCTGCAAAAGAGGTTCCTGGCCAAGTCTGCCAAGTCCGCCGCCCCGGAAGGGCGCCCGGCTGCCCATAACTTGGCATTGCAGCGACGTCCAGTGATGATGAAATGCAGTGCCTCAGGATAAGTACCATGAAATAAGGAATTCCACTCCTGAATCGTAGTGTTGGAGTCTGAGAATCTTGATCGGGGCCAAGCCATGATCATTGGGCCGTGCATTCTCCAGCATAACTTGTACTCGTCAGTCGCCTGGGGAGCAATAGTATTGGTAGCCTTTATCAATTGGGCCTGGAGCTTTTTGTGGGCGATTTATCATGAGAGTGGGGTCGAAGTGATGGAAAGAAGTGTATAGCTTCCATGTTTGCGTCTGGTGCACTCCTATCTCCATTTTCCAATACGATGCCATATATATGCGTGTCTACCTGGATAATAAATCAGAGAGTTCGTTCCGATACTACAAATCATCGGTGGAAGATTGATTGCTTAGCCGATTTGAAGGCAGTCAATCCTAGAAGATGTTGTTGGGGGATGATGGCACAGCAATGTGCCAAGCCGCCCCATCAAGAATGTAATCCTTCTGCCTCAAGTTTGCCTGAATCAGTAAGAAATGCCTATCCAATTTGTTGTACCGTTGTCATCAAGACAGTAACTATAGTCATCGTTAGTGGTTGGTGAAATTTCCGGGCCACGCCTCTAAGTCTGTTTACCCCACGAACGATGCTCCAGCGATGCGAAAGTGACAAACCCAGAGATGCGGAGAGTCGAAGCTTGACCTAAAGATTTTCCTGATTTCTCTTCCGATGATTTCCCCAGGGAAACCAGCAGCAAGCCTTTACATTCAAAGCTTCTTTCTGATGGATACTAAGGCAAGGCTCCAAGATTACCAAGAATCACCCTGCAGCGAAGCAATTGGCTCCGGATCAGATGTGCCGTGAATATCTGCTAAGATTGATGGGATTGGCTGTCGATAACTTTTCCGGTTCTTTCGTACTGTTCTAGCGGCTAATAACCAAATACGAGCCAGGTACGCTAAAGTGCGGATGCATATCTATCACCCAGTGTCGCGGTGGAAATTTGAGCGGGAATCTATGTGGTAAGCCTCCTTCAGTTCATCATCACACCAAGGTCAGAAAAAGTATCTGCTTCCGCTACCCAGTTCTGGGAGACATGTTATGAAACAGGAGAAGAGAATAACATCCGGGTGTGTGGACATGGCCGGGCTAACCTTTTCTACAAAGTGAATTTCCTTGAATCAAACTCTTGAAAGAGATTGAATTCGTGTTGTTTACGTACTTTTTCGGCGAGATGGAGGGATAAAGTCTTGAAATTGTATAGATCTCTCACAGATGTGGCGCGTAATATATAGCTGTATAAAGGAATCAGCAATCAAACCCGACATAACGTTTCTGAACAGGGCGACGCTGATGCCTGGGCGAATGTTGTGTTAACTAAATGTCCTTGTGAGTATTAGCCAAAGATGTGATCAGAGGAGGACACATTCTCTTACACATACGGGAAGGTTGACTATTTCCGTGTTTGAAATAGATGTTAGTGCACGTTCTTCTACCAACGCAGCCTTTGAGTCTGTTCTCGAAATTAAGTAGATGACAAACACTCTGCTGATAGATCTTGCGTAGGTTCAACACCCAGTACGCAAGAATCACCAGATGTTACTCTATTACCTCCGACCGGAGATAAGATGGCGATAAGACTAATTATCAACCCGGTGTTTGTTTCGAGTAACTTCGATGATGCTTCGCTGGACATGTGCGCGTAACTAGAATTGAGACTAACACAGTAACAACTCCTTCTTTTGCCGCATATCGCCGACTTTGGTCAAGACACGCGATCCAGAAACAGGAAGAGAAGCGGTGAAACGTACTCGTGGCCGGTGGAATTTGACGGCGATGGCCGGATCGAGTAGAAACTCCGGTCTAAGAAGCCATTGAAGACAAACACGGTATCGCAAGTTTGTAGTAGCGCTAGACCAGCCCATTGAATACGTGTAAGATGGAAATGACGCAACTTGTGGTGTTGCGCACACTCTTCTTCGTTCTCTCAAGTACGATTGTGATCATGTCCATGGGCAGCCAAAGTCAGAGAACAGAAAAACATATGTGAAAAAGGAGCAGAATGAGCCGTAAAGATACGGCCGAAAGAACACCAAGGTACTCTGCATTTCACATGAAAGCGTGGGTCTTCAACGTCAGTCGTGGTGGGCCAGCCCTTCAGCCCTGCATAGTCGGGCCTTCTGGCCAAAAAAGCTACCCCGCATGTCGTCACACATTTGTGCTGCACAAGACATATAAGATTACAAACTACCCCTCAATTGCAAGATATAGAAATACAGAGACATCCATCACACATTCAATTGCCCTCTACAACATACACACACATATATATATATACACTATACATAAATAATCACATCCACCAAAAATGTCCAAGCCAAACATCCTCTTCGTCCTCACCTCGCACAACAAGCTCGGCGACACAGGCAAGCCCACGGGCTGGTACCTCCCCGAGCTCGCGCACCCCTACCACGTCCTGCACAACAAAGCCAACATCACCGTCGCCTCGCCCAAGGGCGGCGAATCACCCCTCGACCCCTCGTCCGTCGAAGCCGCCAAAGACGACGTCTCGGTGACCTTCCTCAAGAACGATGAGGCCGTCTGGAAAACCACCAAGAAGCTCTCCGACTTCATCGGCAAGGCCAGCGAGTTCGACGCTATTTTCTACGTCGGCGGCCACGGCCCCATGTTCGACCTCGCAGACGACGCCACGTCGCAGCAGCTCATCCGCGAGTTCTGGGAGGCCGGCAAGATTGTCTCGGCTGTGTGCCATGCGCCCGCTGTGTTCTACAATGTCAAGCTGAGTGATGGAAGTTTGCTCGTTGCGGGCAAGGAGGTTACGGCGTTTACGAATGCCGAGGAGGAGCAGGTCGGACTGACCAAGGCGGTGCCGTTTTTGCCAGAGGATGCGCTGCAGAAGGCGAGTGGCGGCAAGTTTGTCAAGGCGTCGGAGCCGTGGGCGGAGAAGGTGGTTGTGTCCGGCAGGCTGATTACTGGGCAGAATCCTGCAAGTGCGACGGGTGTGGGTGAGGCGCTTGCTAAGGCGTTGGGTATCTAGGGTTATGATATGAATAATGTATATGTACAGTAATGAAGTATATGCTTTGACGAAGCATTTATGATGCGAGACACGGTACCATATGGGAGCGAAGTGACAGATAATTAAGAGATGTCATCAAAACGTTCGTATACTCATTAGCGACTATGTATCCAAGATATTATTTACAACCACTTGAGCTTTCCTACATCAACTCAAGACTCCCCAGTCCCCTTCGACTGGACCAATCTCTACCCACTTCACATACTCTCATATACGTAAGCGTACTCCGTCACCGTCTCGTAAACGAGAACCGGTGGGCAAACCGGCGGGTGCGCAGGGTATCCCGGGCCCTTTGTGGGAGCGGGAGGCGGGATAGCCGGATACGAAACATGTCCAGCAGGTAGAGAAGGCGTCTCATGGGGCTGGACAGGCGTGTTTACGGAGCTGGAAGCCGGGATAGTCGAGTTGCCATAGTGCGCTGACGAAGACGGGATGATAGTTAGGGAGTGCGCTGTTGTTCCTGGCTCGTCAGTGCATGTCGTTGAAACGGTTCCGTTGGCCGTGGTTACGGGGACGTGGGAAGAGACCGGGGGCGCAGAAGAGATGTAGGAAGGAACCATGGTAGAAGGTACGTGGGGAGGAGGAGCCAGAGTAGTTGAGTCGGGGCATGGGCTCGAGGGGCTGGGGATAACTGCAGTGCTGGTGGACTTGATATCCGAGGTAACTGGAGTGGAAGGCTCAGGAACTACTACGGTACTTGAAGGCTCGGTGGAACTGACCTCGGAGGTAGAGGCCGCAGAAGTGGGCGTAGGTGTGGGTGTGGTTGTGGGCTCAGGTGAAGGTGTAGGCGTGGGAGTAGGCGTAGCCGAGCTGGACAAGACAGACGATGAAGAAGGCTTGGCCAGGAGCGGTGAAAGCTTATCGACAACCCACGACGACGACTCATCTGTGTACAGCTCAAAGTAGTTGAGATGCTGAGCAACGTTGGTACCACCAGCGCAGATTGGGTCACCACCAGCGCAGTATGAACGTAAGACAGAAGAGAAGCGGTTCATGCGCTCAAGATTGGCACCCGTACGCGGCCAGACCTGCTTGTCGGCACCATCGAGTACGTTGTATGGCTGGTTAGCAGTATGCTTGACGTCACCCCAGAGGAGAACTGCCTTGAGGGCCTGGCCGGCCTTGGAGTTGGGGTCAAGACCGGTAGTCTGTGGATCAACATCGCACGCGTCCTCACCTCCACCACTGAGTATAGCACCACCAACCATGGCACCTTGAGAGTAACCGTTGAGGACAAGCAAGGTGTCCGGGCACTTGGCATTGTACTCGGTGATTTGCCTGACGCCGTTGACGGCACCTTCCTGGATGGTAGGGCAGTACGGGACACCAAGAGTGCCATCGAAGACGACGTCCATGTAGTCGCAAGTGATGCCTTTGGCCTGAAACTTTGCGCAAGTAGCATCGCTAAATGGTGAGGTGCGTCCGTCGTGGTATGGAGCATCGTTTCCGCGGGCCATAAAAATGGCTACATCGATACAATCGGCGGTGAGCTTTGGAGGAGTGGTGCCTTGTGCACTGGCGAGAGGAAGAGCGGCAAGGACAACAGCGGCGAGGCTTTGCCTGAGTGAGGGTGTTGATGTCATGTTGTCGATCTCGGGGATTTGAATTATCTTTCCCTTCTTGGGAGTTGACGAGTTATATTAAAGGTCGACAGACTTGATAGCGACGGTCGTTATGATATTAATGATTAGGTATACTGCGTAAGGATGGAGCATTAACCAAACCCCCCTTTGTCGTGAAGTGGAGCGAAAGTGGATGACCGGATAATCGGACAACGTGGTACACGACAAGCAGGGAGGAGTGAAGATCGTGTAAGAAGAATCTGAGACGACGACGGCGGATACCCAAGATATGTCACACTGTCAGTGGAGCCAGCCCCCCGTATTCAGGGCCCGCCATGGGACAATCTATCGATATGTCTGTGGGTACCAAGAACACGATTTAACAAGGGCGCATGTCGGCAAGCGCATACTCTAGGCTTTGGACAAGTTGCTTGAGCTGTCAGCACTGCGCTAGCTCAGTGGAATATTGTATATCCACAGATGATGCAGTCGTAAATGGTTAGTCGGGCGCTGCTAGCACAGGAGGGGCAATACAGTATGTTGGTGGTGCGTTGTGCGGCATGCCTTGCATTGCAACCCCGGCATGATGCCGTATCAGGTGAGCAGCAATAAGCCACCCGCCCAGCCCAGGCCCATGCAGCACGCGAGAGACGCGGAATTAACGGCGAAACCGTTGAGGCTGAACCTTCTCTTGAGCGCCATTCCAGATCTCTCTCAACGAGTATTCGAAACGTCCACGGTTCGCGTATCGCACGCTGTTCCATCAATTCGGCCGAGTTAGTGTGCATTTGCCATATGCAGCAGAAAAGTCGTCCCGAAACTCGGGATCATGCAGACCCTGCCCATCCCCCGTCTCAAGCTATACTGCTCCTGCGCAAAAGACCGCCGTAGTCCCCCTCTGGTTCCTCGAGTATCCGGAAAGGGTTACTGACCCCGGATCGACTTCCCTGTCCACCGATGTGCACAGCGCAGGAATAAAACCTGACGATGGTGCACTAATAACACCGTCGTTGCATCGTGGACCAGAGTTTGGATACCAGAAAATCTTCATCATGGCGGCCCTCGTCTCCCGGTAAAAATTCGGCTTCGCAACTAGAGCTGTAAGCTATCTATGACAGCAATATCGTGACTCGCCGACTTGGCGGTTGTAGTAATACGAAGGTAAGTATTTTTGGGTCGTTTGCGCAATGGCGGCGGGTCAATGCTGCCACCTGCGTAAGGTCGTTGCAGACGTGAGGCGGCGCCTTGTTAGCGCCTTTCCCTTTGGCCTTGGACATGACGACGACGTAAGTATGTGAAGGAATCCACTTGGCACTGCACGCAACACAAAAACAGGCTTCCAGAAAGCAGGCTGGGTAACATTCGGGTAACAGGGCGGGTGACCCGTGTGGCGGGACTCGGATCAAAGTCAGAGAATGATTCGACCTGGTCAAGGCATACCCGCAGTATGCGACTGTCAGAATGCGATCTCAAGGCTGGCGGGACGGGAAGCTCTGTATCGCCACTGGCGCAATAGTCTTATCTGTTTTTAGTGTGGCTTATCCGGACAATTTTTCTATTCGTCACCGTCGCATGCTATCGCAGAAAGTAATATATTGGACAAAGAGCCCGCTGATACTATAAGACCAGAAGTAGAAGTGTTTTCTATCGAGAAATCCTTTGGCGCAAAATGCCTCGCCTAGCAAACACACTCGCACGTGATAGCCAACACGTCACATGACATTCCTCGGCACAGCTTCGATCGATCATTGTTGCATTTTGCTAACCGGAGCAAATCATCAATCAATCTATCAAGATGACAAACCAAGCCCGAGTTCTTCCATCACGAGACGAACAACTCACGCCCATCTCATCTCTACACCCCACTTCCTTTCAATCTCTCATGCTTCCTCGAACTCCCTTCACTTACCAATGCCAACCCCCGCCAAGTCCCCTTCTCACCCGAAAACTCTCAAAAACTCTAGTCA
Source organism: Bipolaris bicolor (assembly GCA_026262445.1). Classification (NCBI taxonomy): domain Eukaryota; kingdom Fungi; phylum Ascomycota; class Dothideomycetes; order Pleosporales; family Pleosporaceae; genus Bipolaris; species Bipolaris bicolor. The sequence continues at coordinate 291,418 of JAODYD010000026.1, forward strand.
TGAACCTATTTTACTACGCTAGCAGCCCTAATCCCTCCAAATATGAAACACCTACTCACTATTTCTATATTGTTACAGTACACCGTGCAAAGCTACATTCATTAATGTGAACGGGGATCCGTAGTCGAACTGGGTGATTAGATTGGTCCTATTGGCACCGTGCGTTGTGAGGACGGGGTAATATCGGTCAGTGGGCTTGGATGACAGGTACCTAGATTAGATTTTTTTTGGGGCGACCCAGGGGATTGCAGCTTACGTTCTGGAATGTCGAGTTGTTTCGTTGGGGAAGGCGCTAGTGGTGGTTGCGACTGGGTAGAGGTGTAGAGGGTTGCAGGGTGATAGCTGCTTGTCTTGGGAGAAGACACGACATTCATTGTATTGTATCTAAAATGGCTGATTTTGAAAGCGCAACACCCTCGCTTTCAGCACGCCGTTACGATTTATCTAACTTCTCGTGCTAAAAGCATCTAAAGCCCTACGGAATGCTATTCCAATAGCTATGTCTTTGAGAGTGTTAGCTATTGGATAGATGTTAGTAATCTCAAGTATAGAAGCCCGGAGTATGAACATACCATTGAAGTAAGACGGCTTGAGTTGTTTGAATATGGTATGCATGGGCATATCTTTAAGGGTATTGCGTCCGATGATCACCTCGCAAAGTTCACATTCAATGACCTTGAAGGCGGTGATTTCAGGGCTGTATCGGAAGTTGTCGCGTCTGTTGGCATTTAAAATCAACCATCTTCCTTGAATGTCACCTAAAAATTCCATCTGAGCACCATCCATATTAGAAGAACTGAAGTCGTTTTCGCAGGGTTGCCACTCTACACCAATTCTGTTAAGGAATTTAGAAGTGACTATGTTGTATTCACATTGGGCATCAAAGAAGACTGTGCCATAAGTGAAACTCGACCATTGTAGGGTTTTCCCATCTCGAAAGGATATTTCAATTAATCTCCAGAATATGCCGTACGTCGACCACGGAAAAGGGACCCGGGGAAGTTTAGGGTAAGCGATGAGAGAGGTCGAGTAAGGTGAACCGTGTATATGAGGAAGGACACGTCGGAACATCCTTAAGTCTTTATCGGCAATTGGATGAAAAAGTGTACCAGAAGGACTGGGTAGGAGTACCAATGAATTGGAGTGTCCATTTTCTCCCATCTCTGGGATATGTTGTGCTAACAGTGGGTTCGAGAGCCTTTGCTCCGTCTGCGAAGCCATGGTGGTACCTTCTGCATCTTCGTCGATAATGGCCTCTAATATGTCCAATCGATTGGATTTGTATGGATTAAGCGTCGTAGCGTTTGCTACTGCAGATTCCATGGCTACTATTGGTGCAGGTGTCGTAGTGTCTCCTCGCCTAGGTATGGCATTCTCCCAAACAGTTTCTTCGACTATGTCTACGATCAGAGCATAATTGTCGCGCACGAACTCTGCTGTAAAACATCCACGTAGAGCTCTTTCAATCTCTCGCTACATCTGTCTCTCCATATATGGAACCGAAGATGCTGTGTAGAAGGTCTTGATGGACGCAGTGTCTTCTGAATCTTTCGGACCGCTCATGAGCTCAGCAATCGCTTGTTTGATGGCATCAGCATCGAAACTCTGCTTCACATTTCTGTTGTGAATATGGCTCAGATTGATTTGTAGACTCATTAGCCTGAACCTAACATCAATGATCTCTTCATGGAGCAAGAGGGGAGAAAATCCGGTTGTATCTGCGTCATTCCTATAGCTTTTGTCTTCAATCAATGGTATAAAAGCCTCCGCGGATCGATCAATATCGAAGCGCATTCACGAAAGACCCTCTGTAGCTGAAGATCGTTTGGCGGAAGACTGGCTTGTAGCTCTTTCGCATATTCTTCAACAAACTCCACGGTCCCATGGAGGACATCTACGCGACCTAGAAGGTTGTCCGAGACACCTCTTGCATCACAACAGTGGTGGTATAGGTGCTCTGTTACCTGTCGTATCTCGGTGAAATGATTTGGAATCTGAAATTAGCAGGTTCATGTATTGATTGCCTGTAGGACCTTGAGTGAATAAGATGGGCGTCAACAGATGCTAGTGCATTCTAGTTGACTATTCTCATCGTTCGTACTTACTGATGGTGACATCTCTGCCGGTCTGGATGTTTCCATGGAAAACCGCGCCACCCCCGCCATTTACTGTTTCGTCCAACCGGTCCATCTGTTGGGAAAAGGGCTAGTCTTTGTCTCTTAGAGTATTCAAAGTAGCCTCAAACGTATTGCGACGTCTGTGGGTGATATAGGAGTCAATCAGTCGAACCTATGATTAAGTGGCTGATCACCGTATGCGAAGCTGACTTTGTGCATGCGTTGATGTGTCGCTTACAAAGACTTCACCCCACTGTGGCTGGGGCTGTAAGAAAGGAACAGCCTTGCGTTGTTGCCTTCAGCTCCATTCCCTAGATTACCGCAAATATGATCTGATCCGATCCGATCGTACATGTCCACGTTGTGAGATACATATCAATCGTGTTGGCGGCTACATCAGGCTTTGCATGAGACGGCACAAGCAGTGTACTTTTGATATTTGGATCCCATGGGTGTGTGTAATGCCTGTATGAGGGGTTTTCAGCCAGAAAAAGAAGAAGCAGCCGCAAGAAGTGCAGCAAGTTGAGCTAGCTGATCAACTGTTCTCCACCGCGGGAGAATATGGACTCAAAACATTAGCAGAAGCGAATCAAGACACGGTAGAGGAACTATCCCTTTTCTCAAAATGTACACGGACTCAGTTGCGGTTACTTTAACAACCCGCTTAGTATTGTTTTTGTCCACGGTCTGACAGGAAACCGTGAAACGACGTGGACATATAATGAATCCCTATTCTGGCCGCGGGATCTCCTTGCTAAAGAGCTCCCAAACACGCGTATTCTCAAATTTGGATACGATGCAGATATTGTGGGCGTTCTGAAAACTGCTGGCTCAAATACCATTCGCGACCATGGCAAATCCCTAGCTCAAGACCTTTCAATGCGAAGAACCAGAACCCATTCAGTGAGTAAAAAATGGTACGAGACGATAAATTTGAGGTTGATGCAGGATAGAATCACCGTCCGATCATCTTCGTTGCACATAGCCTTGGAGGGTTGGTTGTTGAGCAGGCACTGTTAATCGCCCGCGGGTCCTCAGAACCACACGTAAAACCTCTTCTACACAACACCGCCGCAATCGCCTTTATGGTAACACCGCATATTGGGTCAAGAAAAGCTGATTGGGCGCACTCAATCGCGCGTCTTTCAAATCTGTTGCGCAAGACGAATAAAGAAATCGTGGCCGTTTTCCAGCCCGGGTCGGAGATACTGGCGAACCTACAACAAGAATTCCATACCATGTTAGAGGACAGAAGGAGGAATGAAGGAAAGTGGGTAGACATTTTCTGCTTCTATGAAGAACTGTCTTATTCAGGTATCGGCCAGGTATGTATCATCTTTGTACGACCAGCGCTCTACGTTACCTAGTCCACCGTTGTGTAACCCCATCCATGCTTCTAAAATCTTATTTCAACGATGCGACTCGTTTCTCAAAGTTCACATTTCAAAATCCGGATTTCGCGATATACGATTATGTTAGAAGAACTAATATGTCATTAGATTGTTCCGCGCGAATCATCCATACTTCCAGGGTATCCTAACATTAGTATTCATAACAATCATTCAGATATGACGAAGTTTAGCGGCGATCTAGACTTAGGATATATTCGAGTTCGTGATCAGCTGTGGCTCTGGATTGAAGCAATGAATAAAAACAAAGAAGGGGTCAGTACAGTGTTCGAGCAATCGCGAGCACAGGCCCAAGACACCTCCCAGGATAGAAGTGCCGTCTCATCTAGCGGAGGAGCGATCTTCATGGGGAATGTTAGTGCTGGAAGAGACTTTACTTACAACTCTAAGTAACCATATTCTATTCAATTTTATCTTAGTGTTCGAGACCTTACATACTCGGGCCGTTCCGCGACCTATAATCATCCGCGCAATCAAGCCTGTTGAATACGAACATCTTAAAACCTGCGCAAGATGGTGTGGAATAGCTTCAACCTTAATTTTTCGGCGTTTGAATTGCAAAACTTCATGCTGTATTTTACGGAAAACTCAAACAAGGCACGAATACGCATAGTCAAGGAAGCATGTCTACACAATTTAGAGTTCCCGTCAGGAATGCCATGCCCATACCATGTGTCTCGCATCAAAGACCAAGAGGCAAAAACATACGGCATTCCAGCTATGAGAAGCCCTTGAAGACTCGTTCTCTGCATGTCCATGTCGTTTTTGACTGCCGGAAGTCACGCGTTGTAAGTATCCGCCGCTAAGGGCTCCGCTAGGTCTGACAGCGGGTAAGCGAGGTATTGCATGACTAGTCACCAGCTCCTCTTCCACTGCAGTGAACTTCTTTAAGTTGATGTAGTATTCGCACACTTTCCATTATGTCGGCATTGCGTGGTTACTCGGAAGACCTCAAATATCCACACATACCGTTGGATGGATCAGAGTTGTTAAGAGTTCTCTCTTCGGAGAAAGGCCGTGAGATGCGCCACTCGCTTGCCAGGTACTTTATTGGTATGGCCTTTTCAGCTGAACATCGTATGTTGGCTATATCGGGAGCTGTCCCGTCCCGCCTGACCCCCTCTTTTTCGCCGAACTACGAGATCAAGGTCGACCCAAGGCTCCAAGAAACGGCGCCTTTGATCACCTTCGAGTCGCATCTCTATTGCACGACATAGGGACAACTACCAACTACTCCTACTTTGCAAACTATCACCATCAGCTCACCATGTACGGTGCTCCACCTGGATTCCCACCACAACCCCAGCAGCCGCCGCCTCCGCCATCAGGCTGGACCGAACACTTGTTTTACACAAACGGGAAGGGCACACCGGCCTTTGAAGCATTGATGAAGGAGTTCTTTGTGAAGCTCGATCCCAGAGGCACCGGATACATAACTCCAGAGGCCTTTTCAAGCTTCTTAGAGGCATCGCGCGTCAAAGATTCGGACAACGTCTGTAAGTCACCTTATCCACCACAGCGAGCTTTGAATTCAAAGCAAACTTTGCGCAAAAGAATACTAACCCTTTCTTGCTTTAACACGTAGGGAAGAGAAGTCTTAAGGACGGTGGCATGTTTGCAAAAGAGGACATGGCCGACTTCGAGTTCAAGGCTGCACTCGAGGGCTTCTACTTCGACCACAAGGTCGTAGTGCGCAATCCTAACGCGCGACAGTTACCATACGGTGGCATGCCCCTCCTCAGCCTGGCCGGGTTTATCGACTTCATGTCAGTCGAATATGCGTCGGATCCAGACGACATATTTGTCGTGCCTGGACTGAACAATGCCTTGCGCGTGTACAATATCTGGCCAGAGCGTGGGCCCTTGCCGCGATACGTGTTTCCTGAGAGACGGCCAATGGAGATTCAGCAGCGCATCGATCAAGCAAGCCAACGCTGCGCTGCGAATGCGCAGGAGAAGATCATGGCGAACCAGGCACGGCTTCTGATAGAGCAGCAAGGTCGACAAAATGCGCTTGATTTGATTGACGGGACTCATAGATACTATCGCTACTATTGAAGACTCTGGAGAGTCCACAAGATTACAAATGGGACCGTTGACTTGGGCTGAGACCAACTCAGAGTCTACTTTGATGGTATACAATTCACTATTTACCCCATTATTATCGTGTAAAGTTCAGCGAATACGTTCATGATGCACTCTAGCTGGGTATGGATCGAAATAACCAAACTTCTAGGCGCTCCTGAGCGCTACGTACAACCCCATCGTATTCTGTACCAAGCTAAAACGCCTCATCAGAATTTAGATAATATTGTCGGGTGAGTCTCCAGAACCATTGTAGCGCGCAAGTTTGCAGACGTGCTTCCAGTCCTTGATTGCCCGCATGGGAATCAAGTGTTTATTCTCGTTTCTTCAATCTGGTCCTGGCGTGATCAGTGGACGGGTTCGCGCACAGTTGCTTTGGGCCGAACACAGATGCGATCTCAATCCGTATGGCTGGAACACCACTCTTTCCTAAGTGCTATGGTGAAAATATATGGTATTAATTCCGGAAGATGTCATTGGCTTGTTATTGATAGGTCATCGCGGTACCACGGGTTGCATGCGATAATAACCACAAAGTAATCTTATTCAGTACCAGGCAACATAAGATGAGCATACCACAAAAGAGAACATTGAAATCTAGAAAATTGTGTTAGGATTTCTTGCGCCTTATTTAGCTAACTCTTCGCCCACAATCATCTAGAGCGGAAACGCACGACACAACCGGCGCTGAAAAAGGCACACCTTACGATCTACGCCTCCATCCAACTGAACGAACATTCCACAGTCGCAATGCGGGAAGCAGGCAAATCTCCATTCATGGCCTTACCGACCGAACTACGCTGCCATATATACAGTTATCTACAGGACATCGTCTACGAGCCCGTTTTCTCCGGGCCTGGCATCTGCAAGTGGGAAGTATATCGAATGCCAACCGCACTACTGCAACTTAACAAAACTATATACGAAGAGTTGAAGCACCCCTCGATGCAGAAGACCCTGCAGAAGGCCAACGATCGGCTTCCACCCAACATTGTTCTTTGCCCGAGGCGCAGTGAGATGCACGCTGCATACCTGGCGGTCTCGGATGCATTCCGTCAAGTTGGCATACGCCTCTATACGTATCTCGGCGAGCCCACAGACTTAGGTAACGGACCGATCGAGAATATCGGCCTTGACCTCGCACGTTGGTACAACAGGCCGGCTGTATTCCAGGGGTATCCCAGTGAAGCAGCCTTGGCCACGTGGACTCGGTGGAGGACCGAGCGCGTGGATAGGTTTGTGAGGCAGACTTTGAGGAGAATGGCGGTTAGGAAAACGTGTGAGGTTTACTTGCGGGTCTTGGTACACCCAGCGGAACTACCTGGAAAAGAAAATGAGTCTAGAGAACCGCCCTTCAACTACACATGCCACAACGCAATGACGGCGCTATTGGCTGCAAATAGGGCGCTCGAAGTCCATGGTGGCGTGATGGCTGACACACTGTATTATATCTCAAATACGCGCCAGAGAGAGCTCCTGGCTTGTTTGGTGTGGCTATCTCGCTCTGATGAATGTTTTGCCCGAGGGGATTCAACTGTACCTAGTCTACCTCAGTAGTATCAAGAAACTTGATAACTCCAGAATACATTTGATAAACCCGCCAATGGCGCCTAGAGATTCACATCGCTGCATTGATACTCTTCACATCATGTACCGATTGCCCATGTGATGATTTCGATAATGGTAAAGTATGTGTAGCATGGAACGAGCTTTTCTTGTGGTCAGCTGGCGTCCTTGATATGCGAATGTGATGGCAAACATGGCAGTTGGTAATTGTGCCTCCTAGCTCCCCCTCTGTATGCCCCATACTCTATCGTCTACACATTACCTGTCGCGTGCAGTCTCCCCAGCATTTTCTTTTCCTTCATACTGAATTATGACAACTACTGCCGGCTATGATTAGGGTTTTGGATCATGAATGCAGTAGTGAGTTCTTTTCTACAGGATGACCTTTGATAGACGAATCTCTTTTATCTAAATGGAGCATGCTAAGACAAAGGATTTGAGAGACATACTTCTCGTGCTCTCCGCAAGATACATCTTGCTTCGAAGTTTTGGGCATTTTACTCACGGTTTTGACCTGAACAATCGAGCCCTCGACCCCGTATCCGATATACAATACAGTTTTTCTAATGTAACATAGTGTTTTATGTTCCGAACCTCTTCGCCTAGTCTCTTGGTGTCAATCGCTTTTATATAAGCGAGGCGAGTCTCACGCGAGAACGCGACTATGGCGTGTGTGCTGTGAGGCTGTCAGGTCGAGGCGTTCATCATGTTCTTGCAGGTTGATCTATGGTCACGCGATCTATGCCTTGTTTTCAAGATTCTCGATGCCTGGTTTCAGGATTTAAACTACCTAGGCTGTGATACGGGTCTCACTGTGGTTCCCCGGTTACGCGATGTAATGGGCATCGTAACCTTTCTCCTTCTCTTACTAATCTGAAATGCCGACACTGTTGACGATGAGCTACCGAGCTTACGTAGATGCTTCTGACGAGTAAGTTCGCGATAGATCGACTTCAAAGGATCCTCCTTGCGCCTTGAAATGAGCTTGAACCCCACCCCACTAGGCTTGGCATAAAGAGCATACAGGCCGACGAGAAAGATCATGTAAACAAGACGCCATGCGCTAACTTCCACCCATTGGATGAAAATTATAGGTGCCGTGTTAAGTGCCAGGACGGTATAAGTCTCGACGGGAGTAGGTATGGACGGGACCGGTGCCAGATTGCCTGTATAGCGATCGTAAGATAACCACTCAAACTCTTGGCATCGACGGCTTCGAATCATTGCACTGAATTCGTATGGGTATTTTTCGATTCCCTTGAGTATGTCATTTTCGTTGCAAGGGATTCGAATCGAATGGAAAAGATCTATGCAAAACCTTTGGCAATTATTCGAAAGGGGCCTGTACTGTTGTTGCATCATCAGAGAGACCATTTTCACTAGCGGTATTAGCCTTAGCATCATGCTTGATGCGGGGCTTACAAACAGTATTCTTGGATGTTAGAGTTGTTCAGCAAAGTATTACCAACAACTTGTCGAGTCCATCCATCTGCTTCACCGTAACGTCGGGTTTGTGGGCGAGAGGCTCCATTCAGGACTTTGATCTCGTGCAAGGTCCCTTTGTAAGGCTCATCCTCAATAAGAAGAGCCCAGTGAGACAATGTTGCCAAGATTCGTCCGTCCGAATTCCCCACTTTGTTTATTATTCTTCGGAGCCGATCTACTGGGCGTGTCAAGAGGACTAAGCGTCGAAGTCTGATATTTGAGGGCAATGGCATGGGTCGTCGAATGCCAGCTAAATTGATGACTTGCTCGATCGCAGGGTGCCTGATTATTCCAGCCGCTGAACCTGTTATGGCGGCCTTCCACAACGCAAAATGTACTGTCTTTCGAATACCAGGAATCAAAATGCTGTCTCGCTGGATGATGTGCAAAGTACGGATGTCGTAGAGGGCAAAGTGTCCCCCGTAATCTCGAATGCGGTTCATGCTCATTGCCAACTTTATATAGTTACGATCCAGATATCCCAATACTCTCGAAAGCAGGATAGAAGAATCCATAAATCTATCCCATTCTCTGGTGTAAGAGACCAATGGGTCTTCGGAGGGGGAAAATTTTAGTTGCTTCAGAACCTCCCCCAAGTATTCTTCAATGTAATCGACGAGTTTCAGGTACAAGGATATCCCACGGAGGAACGTCCCCCCCTTTGGGGAACTCTGAGTTATCTCACGTGGAGTATCATCAATGTAAGTCGCAGCTGTGCAAAACGCATGTGTCGCACTACAATGCGTCTTTTAGAAAAAAAAAAACAAAAGGACAAACCGAGTCATTCCCGAACTTACCCATAAATCTCGAGGTACTATTTTACATTGTGGTCTTGTTAGTAATTCCAAGCTCAAGAGGAAAGAGGACACAAAGGCGAGACATACGAGCTTGGCACGTCCTTCCGTGCCTTTACGCAAGAGTAGAGGGAGTCTGGCCTCAATATAGGCCCACCTGGGTGATTTTAGATAAGTGAAATGGACTTTGATTAACAAACTTGTACGCTCACGTTGAGTCAGTATCTGTCGGGTCAGGCTGATCCCTTGTGACAGGGAAGGGTTTCTGCGTGAAAGGCATCAAGATGGAAATCGATGAAGAATATGCATGAGGCCTTTGAAAGTTGTGACTTGTAGAGGGTGGAGGAAAGGGATCGTCGATAGAATTTCTTTGTAAGAGGGATGTCCTTAACGGTCAGTGGGGCTAGATCCAATGGGGATGAGATCACGTGTGAATCGAGCGACGCTACTTCCACTGGGAGGCTGAGGCTAACTCCTAGTCGTTGTGGTCAGCTATTTCCGTCCAATGTAGGCAGTTGGCAATGGAACAACGACCTTTTCTCTCAGGAACGCAGGACGGTGGGGTACGTAGTAAGTACTCTCCGATCGTGTTCAGCCGCACCTGCGCCCGCCAAGTGGCTTTTAGTCGAGCGCCACAAGGCTGTCTACGGTACCCCGCAGCTGAACTTAGGTATATACTGGAAGATGACACTGCCCCCATCGTAGCTCCTTATGTGTGGTTATTTTCCTAAGGTGATCTCCAATATCCAACGAGTTTGCTCTGCGATCTACGCTCTTCAGTAAGCAAAGATGGTCACGCCAAAACTTCCATTTGTGTCAGGGTTCGGGCCCTGGAGAGCAGCTTCTCAGCCCATTCATCATTTCCTTGCATCCAAGGGCGACGATAGGTGGAGATCAAGTAAGCTGTCGGAGTTGACCGTTGTTATCATTACGGTAAGTTGTGAATGGAGTTGAAATAGGCGCGTCTCTTTGTTTGCTCACCAGCTCAGGGTGCTCTTATTGCGGGCGTTGTTAGTAGCGCGTTTTCGTGGCCAACAATCGACGATGCCCCTTGGACAGCAAAAGCATTACTATTTTCCGCCTTGATCCTTTCTCTAACCTCGATATCTATCGGAACTCAGCAGAGCATTGCGCTATACCGGATTGGGGGCCACGAAGGCGGCCTGGAGACACTTCAAGAGCTCTTAAAAGGCCCGCATGGGAAAAATGCTAGCAAGCTTCAGCTTTACATATGGCAGATGCCCGTTATGATGCTTAATATTGCTATTTTAGTGTTTCTAATCGGCCTCATGGTATTGATTTGGGCTCGTGCAGCAGAGCATCCGTCGTGGGATCAGGATATGAAGGTATGTACACACGTAATTTACTCCAACAGCATACTTTGCTGAATGTAATTAAAACAGATTGCTTTCGTCGCAACCCTAGCTGGATTCTATGCCTTCGTCAATTACATAATTGGGACTTTTGCTCTTTACAACGTCAACATATCCCAGCCGACTCTGAATAAGGATTCGTCTCACGATGCGAATTCCAATGTTGTAAGCGGTGGAGCAGGTCTTACTTGTCCTAGTAATTCTAACCAGTAGCTATAACTCCTATATATAAGCGACTGTTTAGTACTCGAACTAACTTTCTCTTTATATTTTAGAATGGGGAGAGGTTGGACGGGGCCGGTACCGGTCTGCCTATAAGCGCTCATGCAATGCGAACTTAAACTTTTGAAATCGACAACTTTGAATCATTGCATTGAATTTGGAAGGTTATTGATCCATTCTGTTTAAATATGTTGGGCGGTCACACTCGCCTCTGCCTAGGCGGTGACTCTTCGCATCTTCACCGCTAGTGCGTCGAAAGTCTATAAATTAAAATGTAAAGAGAAAATCAGTTTTGGTATCAGTATAGTGTTTGATCTCTAGGAGTTGCTTCTAGTTTAACAGCTATAGCTACTTGTTGGAATTACTAGGAGAAATAAGATCTGCTATACCGCTTTCACAAATGAAATTCGCTTCGTGAGGTGATTTCTTGATCATAGTCGGTTTGTAAGTCTCACATTAAGCATGGCACAAGGCTAATACCGCCAATGCAAATGGTCTCTCTAACGATGCAACACCATCTTGGACTTCAAACGAACTAGCAGTAACTTTTAGTAATATTCAGATTGGTATTGTGCTATTTTTAAACTTCAAAAGCGCCGGCGGTGAATTGAAGTGATATTCAGATTGTTATTGTGACGTATTTGGACCTCAAACGTGCTGGCGGTGAATTGTGGTCGTCCTCAGGTTGGTATTGTACCGTGGTCATACTCCCAACAAACCAGCGGTGAATCTTAGTAATGTTGAGATTGGTATTGTACCGTTTTTGGACTGCAAACGCGCCGGCGGTGAGAATTTGAAGAGTCACCTAGGCAGAAGCGAGCGTGACTGCGTACTTTGTGCCTTCACCTATCATTGCCCCCAAGTATAAAGCTCAGGATCCCACCCACCCAAACCACCACTCCTCACCTCTCCTCCAAGCTGAACTGCAGTATCTACTCAAAGCCGAACCACAGTAAGTAGTGTCATTACTAGTACCACTCATCAGCTCACATACGTACAGAACTGCCGCCCCTGTACCCATCAGCCACCACAAGATGCCTGGTTCACTCCCCTCACATGCATTTCAGAAACCATATCAGCTATCGTCAACACAGATCTCGACTGAACTCAAGGAAGCTGTTCACTCAGGTCTAGGGAAGAACTTTCGAAACGACTACAAGAAGGTTTCTGTAGTCCTCATGCACTTCCAGGATGACGATATTGGCTGCGATCCGCTCGAGGAAGAACTAGCGGACATCTTCCGCAACTTCTATTACATTCACATGGTCAAACGCCTGCTGCTCACGAACCACGATAACCCGCACAGGCTTATATCCAAAGAGATCGAAGTGCTAGGCGACAAAGGATTCACAGCCAAGGACTGTCTGGTCATCCTCGTCTTCTCTGGTCATGGACAGGTTCAGCCTGCGCGCAGTACAGATTCGATCCGAGTACCCGAAAAGAGGCTGATGCTCGGGTAAGTCAAGCAGTTATTGGTTCATTTCTTGCAGTATATATACTGATACGATTTTTTAGGGGTGCAATCGATGCTAACGGAAACTTCCGCACGAAAGAGTTGGACTGGGTAAAGGCAACCGATGTCCTCGGGACGGAAGAATGTGAAGTACTGCACATCATGGACTGCTGCTACGCCGCAGAGTGCATGATGGCAGACGCAGAGTTATTGGCTGCTTCAACGCAAGTAGCTGCTGCAAACCCTGACACATGCTTCACAAAGGCTATATGCACCCAACTCCGTCACCTCTCAGGTAAGCAGTTCACGATTGCCACGCTTTACAACACCCTCATGACGGAGCGGAGGGCTTTGAACCTCGAAGCGATCCCATTTTACCATCGACGCGACGACAAACCCTCGATCGTCTTGGGAAAGTACAAAGGCAAGATAACTTCAGCTCCACCGCTCAAGCCAAATAGCCCACGTATCTTGCTCACTGCGCATCTGAAGGACTCTGTCGACGACAAGATCCTTGGCGGTTTGAAGAAATGGCTCAGCGAACAGTTGCCTTCCTCGGTCATGAACATGGAGATAAAGTTGGAAGGAGCCTGGGACGCCTCATCTTCGGTCATCCTCTTCTCACTCCCGATCTCGGTTTGGAGCCAGTTGGATCGCACCAACATGGCATTCAACTATGTCGGTGAAGTCACCTCTTCCAACAAGTTGTTGGAGCAAGGCACCACAACGCTTTCGATACGACCTCCTCAGGGCTCGGAGAACCTCAAACCCGGACAGTCCTCTGGGCAGAAGTGAGCTGTCATGCACCTCACACATCCATTTGCTTTTCACATGACTGCATTACACACACCAAGCTCCTTTTCACGACACTGCATCACACAAACCCACTTGGTTTTTCCAAGACTGAACCACACCCCCATTTGCACTGTACAACACTGCACCACGCCCCACTCCTGAGACATCTCTTCCAATCCGGCAAAGGATCTGGAAGACATCATGGCATGTAATTGTAGTCTTGCGGATCGATTCAATGGTCATAGGTTTCTGTAGCATGAATTAAACATTGTCCTTATCTACTCTTTCAATCCCTCTTCCCAGCATCAACAGGAACATCCTGATGACTCCCCTCCCCACTCGACACAACCCCCAACCCCGAGTCACCCAACCTCGCGGCGCCATATCCATTCAGCACGACCAAATCCTCCTCCACATCGCTAAAATACTTGTAATCCAAACCCCGCAATTCCTCCTCCTCGGTCGCCCTAATATGGCACCCCGGGATCTTGTTGATGATGAAGAGCAAAATGATGGAAATGACAAAAGACCATGCGGCACAGGTAGTCGCGGCGGCGAGCTGGTATCCCATTTGCTTCCAATTGTGGTTCCACCAGCCGCCCTCGTAGGCGTTGCTTTTGCCGTCGAGCGCAGGGATAGTTTTTGAGGCGAAGAAGCCGGTAAGGATGTCGCCGACGAAGCCGCCCATGCCGTGGATGGCAAAGATGTCGAGACCCTCGTCGACACGAAGAAGGTGCTTGTATTTTACGGTGAAGAAGGAGGCGCAGGATGTGAGTGCGCCGACTAACGCGGCAGTTTCGATGGGGACGAAGCCGCAGGCGGGGGTGATGCCGACGAGGCCCGAGATAATGCCGGAGCAGAAACCTATGATGGAGAATTTGCGTGTGAAGAGGTATTCTAGGGCGACCCAGGCGAGGCCGCCGCCTGAAGCGGCGAGGTTGGTGTTGCAGACGATGTAGATGGAGCGGATGGAGAGATTTGCCGTTGAAGCACCTTGATCACTTGTTAGCATCGTAATAGACATGTAGAAGACGTGGATATCCCGTCAAACTCACCATTAAACGCAAACCACCCAAACCAAATAAAAACCGTGCCTAGTCCAATCAAAAACGGGCTATGCGGCCTGAAATGCGGCATCCGCGCGTGCAGCGACTCCTTGTGCGGATCTACGCGCGGTCCCAGCATAATCGCCCAGGCCAAGGCAGAAAAGCCAGACGCAATATGCACAGGACCTGATCCAGCGAAATCCAGCACTCCAAGCTGATACAGCCAGCCGCTAGGGTTCCATTCCGCATACGCGAGGATATAGTACACAAACGTCGTCCAGCACAGTAGGAAAATCATCGACGGCCCCAGGCGCCCACGCTCCAGCATCGCTCCCGCCAGAATCATTGCGGTGGCAGTGACGAACGTAAATCCGAAACACGCATACAGGATATCAGGGATATCAGAATTTGCGAGCGAGGGATAGCCAAGTACAGTGTGTAAGCCCGCTTTAGACAGGTCGCCGATAAAAGGGCCCGTTGTGTGCGATTGGTAGAGAGAGTATCCATAGACCCAGAATTGGATTCCAGCAGCGCAGGCGCAGAAGAGGGATTGGAAAATCATAGTCATGGCGGCTTTACGGCGGTGCATGCCTGCGTAGAGGAAGCCGATCGCTGGGGTAATTTGCCTGGTGTTGCAAGTATTAGTCTTAAGGGGCGTCGTCTCTTGTCTGGCGGGCAGCCCCATGGAATGGGGAGTGAATGGTGGACTTACCAGCACAGTACTGTGCTGACCAGCATCCAACATAGGTCGCCCTTGTCATATGGAGCGTTGAGATCGGTAGTCAGTGGGTCGCCCCCAGTCGGAGTGGTGTTGTAGTCTGGCCACTCCAGTACAGGAGTCGGGGCAGGTGGTGTAGCCATTGTCTACTACTAACTACAACTAACAGAATTGCTAGTGTAGGCGGGAGTGCGCGCGCGCTGAATAGCTTTAGACTAGGAGTCAACCTGCGGGATGCTAGTCGACACCGGGGAATAACGTTTGCTTATATTCAAGTAATAATCCGTCACATGCAATATATCTCGCTGATTACCCAAAACCGAACATGTCTTTCATTCGACCGGAGGTGCCACTGATACGGGCAGGGCACCACCACGGATCCAACGCAAGGTTGCTACCAAGGCGAGCCAGCGTACAAAAAGGAAGTATTCTCCTTGCCTGGCATGGTCGGGGCTTCCGCCATGCGTTATCGTTCCACTTCCCCAGAGCGAGTGGAGACAGCCAAGGAGGCGAAGGGCGGGAGTCCACACGGCAAACGCTTGGCGAGAGATAACGACGCGTGGGGTCCCGGGAACGCCTCCGGGAACGTCGACCCAGCTTTCCATGTGTTGAGCCCATTTATTTCTCGCTGGAAAGAAGGTCCCAGCATCTGCGCATTCCAGTCGACAACGTCTCGTCGTCCATGGACGCACCGTCCACCCACTTGCGGGCCGGCGGGCCCTTGCATACCGGCTCGAAACTTTTGGCGTTATCAGCGTCGATCCTGAACTGATAGGCGTGCATGGTGAGCTTTAAATGAGTGAAGACATGGACCAATGGCGACAAAGACGCCACATAACGCGCTTGACTCATATCAACCTTGCCTGCAGCGAGGTCAGCAACGTGTTTCTGGGCGAGAGTCTTGCGTTGCTGCGGCGTCTTTTGTGATGCCGGTAGTGAGACCTGTGGGAACTGCCTGTGCCACAATCAGTAGACGCTCGGGAGAAGATAATGAAGAAATCTAAGACGAATGGCCTATCACGACAGGTACCGCGCGGATATGTGTACCGGGGTGTCGAGAAGATAGCAACCGACACCTAGGTGTAGTAGCACCTCCGAGTGGCTGGACATGGTTTACGTACCACAAGGATGCCAAAAGCCCTAGCGCCACTTGTTAGCACAGAAACTACTTGAGATACAAGATATCAAACCTTTGCTGGGTCTTTGTTCGATTAGCCACTTGCTTTCACCATCTGGAAAGCACAGCTCAATCATGCACACGACACACTCTTCCTCTGCAGCCTTCTTCTTTGCAACTTTCATAGGAAACAA
Source organism: Bipolaris bicolor (assembly GCA_026262445.1). Classification (NCBI taxonomy): domain Eukaryota; kingdom Fungi; phylum Ascomycota; class Dothideomycetes; order Pleosporales; family Pleosporaceae; genus Bipolaris; species Bipolaris bicolor. The sequence goes on from JAODYD010000026.1 coordinate 307,792, forward strand.
GGAGCAGTAGCTTAATATGGGCTTTATATCTGAAGACGGTGGGGGCAATTTCCGCTTCTTGGACTCTTCCACTGGGGTGTCGTCGGCACTCTCTGGATCAGTTTCGGTGTCAACATTAGATTTCGGTGCGCTGACAGTGAAGTAATTCGAGAGGGTGTTGGTCTGCTTCACAGCAGCTTTTCTCTTCTTGGTAGCTCTTGCTGTGTCGTCTGCTGCTTCATCCTCGGCAATAGTGACCAAATCTTCGGTATCCAGTGGCGCACACAGCATGCATGCATCTTCAATGTCCGGGATGGCAGTAGATGCTTGGCGCTTCTCAGATAAGGCTTTCCCTTCGCTGTATGTTCTGCACGTGGCTTGTATGGGACATTCGTCACACCGTGGTCGTGGAGTACAGACGGTAGATCCGAGTTCCATGAGCGCCTGGTTCCATAGACCCGGTACAGCGCTTTTCCGCTGTTCTGGGTAGTTGGAGGCAAATTTGATCAATTGGTCCGCCATGTCCCACATCAAATCTGTCGTCTTTTTGTCTTTTGCATCCATGTACAGGCCCAGCTGCCGGCTCAGCACTCTTGCAACGTTTCCATCGAGTACTGGCTCGGCTTCGCCAAATGCGATACTGGACACTGCACCTGCAGTGTATCTTCCGATACCGGGCACTTCTTGAAGTTCAACCGCCCCACTGGGAATTACGCCCGAAGCACTAGGTGCAGACGTCATCTGCTTAGCGCCCTCGTGAAGCCGAGTTGCACGGGAGTAGTATCCCAAGCCTTTCCAGACGGAGAGCATATCATCATGATTTGCAGCAGCAAGGTCTTCCACGGTGGGCCATTTCGCTATCCAGTTGTTGAAATATGGAATGACAGTCGACACACGTGTCTGTTGTAACACTGGTACTTGTGAGTATGGATGTCATGTGAAAATGGCTAAGCTGATGAGCACGTGATGACGCGTTTTGGCGCGTTACGCGATTCAGCATCGCATCGCGCAGCATTTACAAAACATGAGAGTGCCTACTTACTGACTTCAGACACCCAAACCTCATAGGCTCTTTTCGATAGAACCTTTTTAAGCTCTTCTTCTCGGCCTTCGAAGTCTGCGGGGTCGATCCACGCTTTTCTCCACGGCATACTACGCGTCTCCGCAACGCCATTGAACCAGGACAGCAACGCGTCGCATGCTGACCGGTTGCCCAAGATGAGCGGGTAGTGGTACGATGTGTTGTGGATACGCGATGGCGGTAGCGCAACGGTGGGTGGTGTTGAAGGGGATGTGATGATTGCCTTGGCAGACTTTGCGGCTTTGTTAGAACTGGCTGCTGCTGCTACGGCTTTCTTGCGCGGAGCCATTGTGCGTCTTGAGCAAGATAGGACAATAATGCGCTTTCAAAGAGTACAAGCAAGGAGGATCAATGATACCAACTATCAATTCCGCTGACGAGCGGCGACGGCAATATGAACAGAGTTGCGATCGCGCTAAGCTTTACTAGCGCGATTACAACAGAGATCGGGCTTCTCTCCTGAATGCTTGTCACTTTTCAAGTCCACCAAAGAATGCCTACTCGCTCTGAAAACAGACACAATATGTGGCCGACCGCGAGTCAATAGTTTTATTATCCGCATGGCTAACCAACATAACACCCACAAATGCCCATTAACATGAAGCAACCGAGGGCATGTAAACACCCCTATGTAACCAAGAAACATATCCAATTCAAATCAATGTGGGGGTATAGGAACAAGAGAATATAACCGCAGTAACCAACTGCTTACAAAATCCCAGTGCGTGGTTCGCAAAATCCGCAGAATCCAAACCAAGAATCTAAGCCCAAAACACATGCATGCCTGGTCTAGCCTCAAGCGCGCTTCTAGCAAATGACAATGCAACCGCTATGCTTACGAGAGCTATCAATGCTTCAGCCATATGTCACCGCCTTCACCCTTTTCCCATTTCTTCCATGCTATTTCATATGCGTCTTCTAAATCGCGAACCCATCTCTTGGTGTCAAAAAGAGGGCTGGTCCACCGTGACTCGTAGAGCATGCGTCGTAATTCACTGAGTCGTCCAGTGGGTCGGTGGCCCTCGTACTTGTAATCGCGTGTCAAGCGGACAGCCATGTCCTCGTACTCTTCGTCGCTAGATGCGATAAGCTCTTTCGCGGCTTGTGCACCCGCGGGCGTCTTGGGCAATGCGCCTTTGAGAATGGACGCTGCCATTCGAGAGCACATCTTGTACTTGTATCGTGGTAGCGTTAGCAACGGCGTACCGGACCAAAGCACATCCGCAGCCGTTGTATGAGCGTTGCACTCAGGTGTGTCGAGAAACAGATCGCAGACGCGTGCCCGAGAAATGTGCTGATGCTTCTGGGCAACGTCGGTAAACATGATACGGCTGGCGACTTCTGCACCTGCCCACATGAGAGCTGTTTGCTTGAGATTTGTCTCGCCAAGGTCAGGGAATCGTAACAGCCAGAGAACGGCGTTGGGAATCTTCTCAAGAATGCGCAACCAAGTGCGGAACGTCGTGGGTTCGATCTGGTAGAATAATCAGTCAATGTACGATAATTGGAGTCATGATTGACCTACCTTGTACAACTGGTTGAAGTTTGCAAGAATGATGGCGTTGTCTGAAAGGTTAGGAAAGATTTCTTTGCGCATGGCCCATCTTCGTTGTTGCTCTTCTTCCCAGTTTGGCTGTCGACCTTGTGAGTCTGGAGCACTCTGTCTGTGGTCACAGCAGAAGAATGTATCCCTGCAGAAGACGATGTTCTCTCCGTATATCCACTTGTCGTCCGTGCCGCCACTGTTGTCATCCACCAGTGCATCTTCAAGGTCGATGTTACGGCGCCATTGACGGAGTGTATCCGGAGGCACAGCAGTATCATCAGCAAGCAGGTAGTCGCACCATTCGGCGCCGAGGGTACCCGCAAAACCCATAAAGGCCATTTGAATAGGGGCAGCACGGGCAGCGAATACTTCGTTCCTTGCCCCCCTGGTGTATCCGTTGAGGTTCACAAGGACATGTATACCGTCACTGGTGATCTGGTGGACCAATCGCTCCGCAGACCAACTGCTGGCGTCATAGAAGACTGGAGATTCCTTCTCAATCTGCTTGCGGTGTTCGGATCCGTCACTCGCAGTGGTCGCATAACAGTATGCTTTTACACGGTTCGGGTCGTGCAACCCAAACACAGACTGCATCAAATGAGCCAGTGGATGGTTGTTGAAGTCTGAAGATACGTAGCCGACTTTCAGATATGGCCTCGGTGGGGCTGGTGGTTGATAAACAGTCGGTGGAAGCCAGGGAACCCTCAACGTCGAACATGAAATACGCAGACCGTTCCGTTGCGATATTAAACGAATTTGCTTGGCCGACATGGGGCATGTGAAGGTGTGAAAAGGTAGTACAGTCGGGGCTGCAGGTATCGTCAAGCCCGCTGGGAGCTGGGGCCTTCGGTATGAGGATGATGGTCGCTGCTGTCCAGTCACATGTCGATCCTGGTACCACTGCCAGGTCATCCACCTTATCGCACGCTCAACGAGACGCACGATGCGAGCGCCTTCCCACTTCTGACCCTTCCATTTAATCAATACCCGTCTCATGCTATCCTCTTTCTCTTTGATGTCATGTGCGTTAGTGCCAGTGAGAACGAAAGGACGCATGATATCTTGGATGAAGTGATCGTCCATGACACCTCTGCCCCAGTCTTCGCCATCAGCAAGCTGCTTCTCAACCAATTTAACAACCTTGTGGATCCATCCGGAACTGGAGGCACCTGGTAGACTGGCGTCTAAAAGCATTCCATTCTCATTGACGTGCCAGCGGTCTCTGGAACCGTGATCATCGGCTATTCCACCTCTGCCAGCCCAGTTGCAAACTGAGTTGAGAGCATTGGCAAGCCCACAAACGGCTTCCGCAAAGTCAGGACTCGACTTGACCGCCTTACGATAATAGAAGATTGCATCGGCGATCCGGCCTTTGTCTTTGACGGCGTTGGCAAGATTTGCGAGAGCAATGTCGAACCCTTGATCACATTGGACAGCCTTTTCGTACATGTTGATGGCATAATCCAGCTGGCCAATGTCCTTCAAGAGACTTCCGAGGTTTGTGTATAGGTGAGCGTGAGACGAGTCCAATTGAAGTCCATAGGAGTAGTATGCAAGGGCGAGAGCGACACCACTGCCCGGGACCAAACCAGGTATCTGAGGTTGAGCAAAAGCATGCGACACAGGGCTCGGTTTTGCAGGAGCAGACTGTTGTACGCTGGCAAGTAAAATGCCGACGTTGTTGGCTGTTGATGGACTCGGCTGAAGGGACAATGATAAATAATAAAGAGCGAGGATCTCTCGGACACCGTATGTACTTTGGTACGTTGGCGTCTTTGGCGAGTTGGTTGCCATGCCGTCCTGAAAGATTTTCGCGAGTGAGAGCAACGAGTTGCTCATCGTGGATATAGCTGCTTTCCTCGAAAGACCTTCGCTGGAAACATGTTTCAGGCCAGGCAGCTGGCCATGAGGTGGGAAGCAAAGCTGAGCTGTCCTAGTAGCTGCATCCGGTGGCAGTAGGATTGGATCGGACGAGGGTGGCACACGGCGTCCACCTGGTGAACGCTCCGCAACGTCGTATCCAACAACGGCAAGAATACGCTTAATAAGGCCATCGATGCCATTGGTGTGTGGTCCAGTCCCAATAAGAACTGCATCTTCAAAGGCTCTGGCAGCGGCGGCATTATCACCAAGTGCGTAGAGCATATTGCCTTTGGCATGTACCAATGCAAGAATGCGACCGTTGTCGCAGCCTGCGATGGCATATCCACTCGAGCCAAAGCCTGGTTGATCCGAGCCGGGGAGCTCGTCTAGCTCTTTGAAAACCGATGACTCTTCGCCTTCGAATTCGAAAACGGGGCGATCGGATGCTTCCGAGAGGCTCGACTCGCTGTACGTAGAGGCTGAACGCTCGCTTTGCGCTTCAAGGCTTCGCAGGGCATCTCCTCTCTTGACGAATCTCAGCTGACGTTCGACATCTTCGATGACCTGAACCGCCTCTCGTCCCTTGTGATCACTGCAGAGTAGGCCAATGAGGTGCTCGACAGCCTCGAAATAGCTTGGACGTAATTTGACAGCGCGCCTCCAGTGGCTCTCAGCTTCACGCTTTTGCTGAAGAGCAAGCATGGTAGCTGCCAAATTCGAAATGGCTTCAACATGGCTGCATTGGGTTAGCATTGAGTATACACAGAAAACAGGGCGTGCTTACTCTTTGTCCAAGGTCAAGATATGCTTGTACCAGTCTTGAGCTTTTTGGTAGTCGCCCAGTGCGTAAGCCAGACAACCACCCAGAAGAATACCATCGATCCAAGTCCATTTACTTTCCTCGCAGTGTTTGGTGATGGCATCTAGGGCAGAAGCAGTGGTCACGCTTGGAGGTACACCGTGTTGGAGGCTCTGGTGAACGCCGGCAACAGATCCAGACATTCGGCGTAAAGTCCGTGGTGGCTCGATAGCTGGGGTGTGAGGCTGCATGGCATGTTGTAGTGGCATACCTCCTTGCCACGGCTGGCTATTTGGACCAGGACCCCCAGCTGACCATGCTGATAACGAACGTGAATGCGGCATTTGGGGCCTCTTGTGCACGAATTCTGATCCAGGTTGAGGTGACGCATAGTGATTGGGTACTGGACACGATACACGTCGTTCTAAAGACGGCATACTGCTGACGGAAGGACCAGAAACGCTGCCTCCAGGTTGCCGCGGCGGTTTGGGGTAAATATGAGGCCGTTGATGGGTGCGGCCATGAGGATGTGAATTAGTTTTTCGTGTTGCTTGTAAATGTCTAAGCATGTCTACGTAGACAGCATGGGCCCATGCAAACACCTTTTCCCTCGGCTGTTCGCTCGGAGGTAATGCACTGAAATCATCGAGCGGAATACTGGGCATGTGCTCAGCGATAGGTGTTGTTTGACCGGAATGCAAAAAATCTTGGGGACGTTGAGTAGGGGGTGGAGGGAGGAGCTGATTTTGATAGTCCAATGCAACGTTTGCATGGGGCTGCGCATATGGCGAAAACTCCAGTTGCGGCCTTGGGGCGCGACCGTAGGCGCCATGTGCATAGTCTAATTGAACAGGATTCGGCTGATGATGTGAAAGATTGGGCATGACATTACTGTATGGGTGACCTGCAAAGGGGTTGCTATGTGAATGACTCCAGTTGTGATTAGGATGATGCAAAAATCGAGGATCGCGCATGGCAGCAGGGCGATAGGGAATGTAGGTGCCATCGTGCCAATACGGGCCATATGGCCCTTGATCGTTGGAGACTGTGGGATTCAGGGGTGTTTGAAACGGAGGCCCCATGGGGGTGCAGAAAGGATTGCCGTACATCTGGTAGGGCTCAAGGGGTTGCAATGGGGGTATTTGACTCAGCATCGAATCAATCTGTGGTAAGTGTTGGGCAGAGAGGCCAGATCCCGTTTCAAAGTAACGACTCGCACTCCATTCCAGCGCATCTCGCTGATTCTGGGCGTGGCCACGATGGAGAGCTGGCGAGCGGAGAGGGAGATCTTTGTTAATGCGATAAGGCATGCCTGATTCGGCGGTCACGGGAAGCAAGATGTGCTTTGTTGCATGGGGCTCTCCGTTTGTCTCGACAGATGTGCCATCGTATGCGGCGGCCAGAATACCATTTGGCGTCTTGCGGCGCAGCATGTGCTCAGCGGGCTTTGGGGTGCGGCCCGTGTCGGAGGGCGGCGACCCGTACGCGCTGTGTCTAGATAGCGGATGGGCGTATTGTTGGGGGATAGAGTGTTGGGCGAGACTGCGGCCATCGGGGGTAGGGCCATTGCGGAGGTAGGAGGCGTGTGACGGAGCAGACACCATGTTGCTGTAGCCTAGGGTGGAAGGAAGCTGCGACGGCGGCTGCGGGGGGTATGGCCGAACCATGGTCATGGTGGGGGAGCCGTTGGAGGGAATCTGGTGGTGGTGTATGTGTGTGTGCGTACGTGCGTGCGTGCGTGGGTGAATAGGGCCTGTCGCGCAGGAGACCAAGATAGGCAGCGAGCAAGAGGGTGTGTACCGGTGGTCACCTTTGGGACGAGTGTCTGGAGCCGACTGTGTGGTGACAACCCCACAGCACAGCTTCACCAGGAGCGGCTGGTGCCTATGCCTTCGCGGAATCGTCGGCCGTCTGCTGCGCTTGACATATCTCTGGGGGGAGGTGGATTGGACTGCTCAGCACCGGGCGTCGGCGTGCTGGCAGGCTAGCAGCAGAGAGCCCGGCGACGGTGGATTGCTTCGAGGGCGAGAGAGGGTCGCTCAAGTGCGGGCCCTCTCTTTGCGAAGTGCAGCAACGGCAGAACAGGGCGGGCAGGGGTGGTGTCGGGACGGTGGGCGTGGTGGTGCAGTGTGCAGTCGTAGGGACGCGGTTTCTGGGCGTCGTGTCGCGGGAAGGCCGTCGTTGGTGGAGCGGGCTGAGGAGGCAGAGTCAGCGTGTTACGGGCGGGCTGCGACTGGGGGCGCAGCAGCGGTTCCGTCACGTCGTGTCAGCGAGCTGCACGTCGAGGCGGCGATGGCTGCTTTTTTACCTTTGGGGGCTCACGCTCACGCACACGCTTGCGCTCACGCTCAACACACACACCCGACGGCGGATAGGCGGGCGCGCGAGATGACGAGGTGTGGTGCGGCGGAGACGAGGCAGCGGCAGGCCTATCCGCTTTCGTATCTGCTCAGTCGTTCGAGAGGTGGCTTGGAGCGATCCCTGCCGGGTGACAGACGGTCTGGGGGATGTCCGCCAGGCGATCGAGCGGGATCGAGAAACGCGCGCTACGGCGGGCGAGCTGGACGAGCACCGGCGGGAGTAGTGGCGGCGCTGGGCATGGATATGGATATGGATGGGGATGGCAGGGCGCAGGCAGGATGCAGGCAGGATGGGTGGGAACAAGGACCAGCACGCTGCCAGCTTCTTCTATCGCCGCCGTCCAAGTAAGTACTTGCATGCCCATGGGTGGACGCTGACGCCCCGACTGCATGGAAAACAAAACTTGGCCATGCTAGTTCTGTAGCCTGCACACTGCAGAGAGAGACATCGACAAGCCAGAGACGGCGCCTTGCAGGGGCCCTCGTCCATTGACGCGGGTGCCGCAATATCCACCATGGCCCATCCCTCATTCACCAGCCCGTCCGCCCTGGGTGCTTGCATATTGCATCCTTCTGGGCTGCCTGACGGATTGACTGACTGACTAACTGACCCGCCCGTCGTCCCTTGTGAACACATTCACCACACTATGTAAGCACACATACATGTATGCACGCTATACTTGCTTCCACAGACACATGCAACAATCACCATACCCGCACGCCAAGGGCTCCCGCGTCAGCCGTCATCGTTGATGCAGCCGTTTCATGTGCCATGCAGATCCCCCATAGCGCGACAAGGTACCGCCACACCACATCATGCTCATCACAAAACACAATCACCAACTACACAAACACACATAACCATGTTGACCGCGGAAAAGGACCACTGGAGCCACCCGAAAGGAAAGGCTCCGCGGTGAGTAATGGGTCGCTTTCTTCTTCTTCACACCAAAATAGGCCTATACAGTAAGGGAAGTAAGGGCCAGAGTGTTGGTGAAGTGATGCATCATCACAGAGTTACAAGGGTTCCAGGGTGGCCCGGACAGCCTGTCATCCTGTCGCCAATCAAGCCTGGGGTCAAACTCATCAGTCGATTTTTTCTCATCAGTCGACATTTGCCAAGTTGAACCCCATCTTGCACCATGGGAATTTGCCAGGCAGACTGCGCTTTGGAGCACATGCTGCATATGCCCATGCGACACCGCCTGGTCCATGTTCAATGGAGATGCAGCGGGTCACCGCAGGGGCCCTCGTTCCTTGAGGCCTATGCCAGCCGATACTTGCGGGCCCATGCTGACGATGCTGGTCCTGATGCTGGAGAAGGGCGGCGCCCTTTACATGGCGGATTGCGCCATCGCTCCAAGCGCATTCCTCGAGGGATGTGCGGCCGCGCACCAGACCCTGCCAAAGGGATGCTGAGTGCACAGCATTCGACAACGGTTGACCTAGTCGGATTCGTGAAACAATAAAGCGCACACCATTGTGCGGAGAGGGCACCCTGGGAGTATGTGGAAACAAAGTGTGAGTTGTTGTGAACAGGTGAGATGGAAGGAAAAGCTTTTAGTAGCTCGCAGAGAATTTCATGTACCCAAGCGTCGCTTAGTCACCCCGCCCGGACCTACCTTCCGCCGGCCTGGGGTTTGATGTAATGTGGCATCACGAAAGTCCACCGTGTCAACCGCCGAACGCTTAGATTTTCCAGAGTCCTCCATCACCAACCTGGTTTCCCCCCGCATCGATCGGTCAGGCCATCTCTCTCGCCCGCGGTTCAAACTCTCGCTCTCACCATGGCCGAACAAGAACAACCCCCGCCAGAGTATGAGACCCATCAAGGCCCGCCACCACCGGGCTCGATTGCCATTCCGATACCCCTCGGACCCAACGGCGAAAAGCCCACCCCCGAGCAAATCCAGCAAATCCAGATGCAAATTGCCGCCGAGGCCCAAAGACATGGAATCTCGATTCAGGAATATGTTCAGCGAATGCGACAGCAAGCCATGGCTCAGCAACAGATGCAGATGCAGGCGCAGATGGAGGCCCAGCAGCGCGCGCAACAGCAGCAGCAGCAGCCCATCCAGCCCGGCCCACCCAAGCCCGAAGCCATTGCTCTTGCGAATTGGCTCAAGTCGCAGGACTTGAAGCCTAGAACCGTCGTGCACGATGAAAAGAGAAAAGACATGTTCAGAGGTAGGATGCGACCATTTTTTGTCATGTGAATATGCAATTAACAAGTAAATAATAGTCAAGCGAGCAATCCGCGCCATCCAATCTCCCGCATACCAAAAGGCACGGGCTAAGAACCCCCTGCTCCCAGAAGTCTACGACCGTGTTACCGCAGAGAACTGTTTCAAGCTGCTGCCACTTTCTCTGCTTGCGCTCCGGGTGTCCAAGGCCGACGAGGACGAACACGAAGGCCACAACCACGCCAAGCCCAAGCGCATCAAGGGTCTGTGGACGGTCAAGATTGAGCAGCACCAAGACGCAAATGACGACAGCTACTACATTTGGCTGTACGAGGGATCGCAATGGAAGCAAAAGCTGTACGCTGTCGGCGCCTTGGTGGCCGTGATTGCCATTGTGCTGTTCCCGCTGTGGCCGCTGATGCTGCGCCAAGGTGTGTGGTACCTGAGTATGGGCATGCTTGGCCTGATTGGACTCTTCTTCGTCATGGCTATTGTCCGCCTGATCCTCTTCATCATCACGATATTCGTTGCGCCCCCTGGTCTCTGGCTCTATCCAAATCTATTCGAGGACGTCGGTTTCTTCGACTCGTTCCGGCCTGTATGGGCATGGCAAGAGGTACGTGAAATATTATCCACCTTTTGTATCTTTTTCAAGGTGTATTAACCAATGCATAGACTCCCGAGGATATCAAGGCAAAGAAAGCAGCGAAAAAGGAAAAGAAAGCTGCCAAGTTAGCTGCTAAGGCTGCAGGTATCAAGGGCAAGAAACACGGTCATGATGCTTCGAGGACAACGACTCCTGTGCCGCCAAATGCTGCTCCCTTTGCTGCTCCTCCTGCGCCTGCACCTGCACCTGCACCTGCGCCTGTGGATAACGCACCACAAGCTACCGGGGCCGACACGACAGCAGAGGGCGGGGCGACTCAGCGACCACCACGGGCAACTGTGGAGGAGGTTGAGGAGGAGTAGTGTAGGCGTACGTGTTTGTTTGTTTGTTTAGCTTGCACTAGGTAGATAGGGAGCGCGAAGGTAGAGCAGGAAGGAACGATGATACTATGCATGGGTCAGCACGGCGCAAATTTTGGCGTTTTCCTCTTCAAACAATTGTCCGTGTTCTGGGAACCGAGGTGACGCGTGATACTGGGGTAGGAAGGAGAGAGTATCTGCAGTCGTACTCTAGCTTCTTCTTTAGTATTACGAGCGCTTTACTTGAGATTTTTTTTTATTCAATCCTCTTATTCTTCCTCTCCGTTGTTGTCGTCGATTTGTCAACCTACATTACTTACCAACACCTCCCTTCGCATCTCCATCATCCAAAATCCCTCTCCCTTCTTTTCTTTTTTTTTAGTCACCGTTTACCCTTTTTTGCGCAATTTAACCTTTTTTTTCTCCCTTCTCCCGTGCTCATCTGAAACTTTGTTTCCACCTCAGGGTCCATGAGGCGCGCCGAGGAGGGACTCCAAGGTGGTCAGTGTACGGCGTTGTCCGAGCGCCTATTGCGTTTTTGAGCCCTTGAAACATATTGCGAGGAAAGTTTGAATAACGTTTTTCTTGAGGATTTTTATGGGAAGGGGGGGTTGAGACGGGGAGGGGTCTGGAGTATGTTGGCGAGGGGAAAGTGTATGGGGGAATAGGATCGTTTTGGTTGGACTTGTTGTTGCCGTGTTTAGAGGTCGGGTGAATGTAAGTAGGGAAGTGGAGGTTCGGACTAGTTTGTTGTTTTGCGTAATAGCGGGTTTCGGACGTGGAGCTACATATTACACAATGCTAGAGAGTGAGTGCATACTTATTAGTAGGGACTTTTATGGAGAAGAAGAAATTAATACACTCCGCTATAGTTGTGTGTATTGGTAGGAGTAGTTTCGAACAGGTGGCAGGAGCGCGGGTAGACAAGGGTGTTTGTGTGTCAAGTCAGGATACCCATGACGTACCTGCTCGTGTTGTATAATTGCGCCATATATCTCTTGTTTCTTTGTCATAGTAACATGCATTCAAGGCATAGATCTCATGATTATCGTCATTTCGTTCTAGTTCTCGCGTGGTTGTTGCAAGATAATGTGATGAGCAGACAATTAATTCGAGACCAAAAGTACAGTCAGCTCGGAACTACACATGCGCAAACCAAAATAGTAGTCAATTAACATGACGAATTCAGCCACAAGCCATTAGTCGTACTTCAAATTACCGAAAAAAAGAACGATGACTAGGAGTCACTGTTTCTTCTTCTTCTTCTTCTCAAAACCACATCAACGCCATTACCATGCAACCGCCGCCACCGTCATAATCATGTCATGAGAGGAGAAGCCCAACCTGACGCCGATGGAAAAAGAATACAACAAAAAAGACCAAAAATTACTCTGCAGTAGTAGAGGGCTGGGCATCCTGGGTGACATCGTCACCATCATTGGCCTGGCGATTAGGGGTTGGGGCAAGACTAGAGTGGACAGAGGGCGAGTGGGTGATTTGGCTGGTAGGGTTTTGTTCTGCTAGTTGGCGCTCTACGGAAAAATTGTCGTCAGTACTAGTCTTGTATTACAAGTGGACAAGGACTTGCCTAGTTCTCGTATCCGCTGCTTGAGCATCTGGTTCTCGCGAGTCAGGTTCTGAGTCTCTGCCTGATAAAAAGCACTTTCATCTCTAGCGGCTGCAGGGCTGGGAAGCATGTCGTGGGGGTCGTAGGAGCCGGCTTGGCCGGATATGGGCCGCAGGGCGGGAGAGCCCGCATGACTGCTGTGGCGCGAGCGGTCTGCAAACGACGACTGGCGGCTGATAGAACCCAGGCCAAAAGGCGAGCGGGAGCGGGGCTGGGCGGCCGAGGGCAGCGGCGACATGTGCTGTGAGTGCGAGTGCGAGGCGGGAATGGACATGGAGCGCTCCGAGGTGGGGGTGCCGTCGTCAACAACAGCAGAGGCGGACGAGGGGTGCTGGTTGGCTTGGAGGCTGTTTATCTGGGCCTGTTGGGCGCGGATCATGTTGAGGAGGCGGTTGACCTGGCCCTCCTGCTCAGCCTCGAGCTCCTGGTGCAGCTCACCTAGGCTGGGGGCGCGCTCATGGTGTGGGCTGTGTGGCCAGGTGCCGGTGCCTCTGGCGCGGGCTGAAGGGCTCTGCTGCATCTCGCCGGGGGCAGGCAGGGCGGGATCGTTGAGGTTGAGGTTCATGCGGATGCTGGAGCGGCGACGGGCCCGTTCTGCATCTCTCCGTATGTCACCTGACGAGGGCGAGCGCGAGTCCTGGTTGTGGATGCCGGCGTTCAAGGCAGCCGTGGCGGCGAGCGAGTGGGGAGAGCGCGAGCTGGAGGGCGACTGGGTGCGAGGCGAGGGCGAGGCGTGGGGAGGCGGGGAGATGGTGTTGACGTCGGGCATGGCGGGGGACGGGATGGGATGGGATGGGGTGATGCGGGGTGGGGTATCGGTGTGTGAGGATGGCGTTGTAGGCGTAGATGGGCGTGTGTACAGTATGTGAGGTGGATGAGGAGATTGATGGATGTACTACTGTAGTCACGGTAGTCAGTCAGTCCGTCAGTCAGTCAGCGTCAGCGTCACCAGACAGCTGTGGTGGGGTGACTGGAACTGGCACTGGTTCTGGCGGGGCAAGTCGGACGGCCGCGCTACTGCAGGAACACCAAAGCCGGCCAGCCCTGCCCTGCCGCCCCCCTGCTCCCCTCCTCCCGCTTCTTACCACCACTACCAACCAATACGTACTGTACTTGTCAGCATCTCATCATCGCCATCGCCATCAGCCCTCGGTCCCGTCCGCCTCATCTTCATCGTCCCCATGCTCGTCGTCATCTCGACATGTCACCAACGGGAATAAGATTTGCAGCCATGCCACCCGCTTGCGCGGGCTAACATGGCCTTCCCCGTGCACCCGCACCGCACCAAACTCTACTTGTGCACCTCGCTGCCTGTGGCACACGCTGAGACACCAGGCCAAACATTGTGCCTACGCCCCTGGTGGCCTGCTACCCACGCTGCCACTACGACTTCATTTTCCTTTTGGCCTCGTCGTCGCACCCTGACCATGTTTGTGACGGACGTGCCACACTGGCCGTAAAAACAAGTTCACCGCCCAAACACGATCCAATATCTCCCCACGCCCCAGTATTGCCTGGCGTCGGCTGCTACGGCCACACTGCCGCTTCCTGCCCGGCCTTGTCCTGCAGAGTTTCGCTAATAATACTTTTTTCTGCGACCCTGTCCTTTCCACCCCGCCCCCGAGAGCGGCCAGGTGGTGGATTCTGCTACAGACTACTCTGTCCTCGTCATCATTGTCGTCGTCGCTGTCTCCGCCTTTGCAAGGTCCTACCTAGCAGCCTCCCTCTCTCTACCAAGACGCGTCGTCGCGCACCTACACGCCAACTAACCCCCATTCACATCGGCGCGCTTCGTCGGCGTGCACAGCCAAATGCTCGTGTTGGCTGGGCCAGCGCACTGTCAAAAGACGTTGTGCCGGCCCTCCCCCGGCTAGCCTGCTTGCAGCGCGCCAAAATAACCCTGGCCTCGATTAGCGCACGCCGTCGCCATCTCTCCCTTCCCAACTTTGTCTTCGAGCTGGCAGTATAGGGGCCACATTACACCCCCTGCGTCTTCACATCACACAGGGAACTGCTCCCCTGGCGCACTACCATGATTACCCATCCTTCATCTGCGGCAACTAACACTCGCCACCACTCTTCTCCCTCTTCCGCGACTCTCGTCACCAAAGCCGACTCGTGTCGTCGTTTCACTTTGGTCAGCTTTCTGGTCCTGTCCACATATCTGCCGTCCAGCGCCGCCGCCTACTTCTTGTTCATGGGCTCATGTCCCGTCCGCTCGTTTGATCTTCGCTTCTCCTGGTGCTATACCACCACCACCTATATCCCGCTCCTTGTTCCTTTCCGCTGACTCTCCCCACATTGCTTGATCCCCAATTCGGCTCTTTCGTTATCCTCGACTTCCCAATCGCCATTGTCACACTCTCACACACGGACCATATTCGACCAACGTCTGCACCCCGGCCGTCCCTTCCGAGAGCCCTTGATCCCCGAGAGACCAGCCTTCCCTGTCGCTCTCCATATCGACAGATTCGACTGTCCCGTGCCGCAACCAATCTGCCACACCTACTACCCACTTGCCTTGTTCCCTCCACATCATATACTCGCCGGGACTCACATTTGCCCTCAAGTCGCTCTCTCACATTCCCACTACACTGCCGCCGTGCAGTCACAGCACATTCACAATGGCCGACCTTTCGGCACGGCCGCCCATGTCCAGATGGCGCCTTACCCGCTCCACAGCAAACTTGCGAGAAGCAGCACGAGAAGCAGCACGCTCACCCTCGGTAGCATCCAAAGTATCCGTACCCGCTCCGCCAAAAACGCTCGAGCGTGTATCTTCCAGAATGTCCTTGTTCAACTTATTTAGCAGGCCAAAGGTAGAAAAGGCCCGCGGTCACACAGAGGTTGGTCTCGCAGTGCCAATGCGGCCACAAACGCCACCAAAGCCGACTGCTCCCATGTCCATACCCAAGTCTTCACTGCGTCAAAACCCTTCGCCCCCCGCTCAGCAGACAATACGCGCCCGAGCAAGCCAAAGATTCCGGCCCATATCTATGCGCTCCGCTGTATCATATAACGAGTTTGGCGACTGGGAGCCGCCGCCGCTCTTCCAGGCTTACCCCCAGTCCATCAAACATGCTACCGTACAAGCCTGTGTCTTTGCTCCAGAGGTCTTGATGCGGACACAGAGCCAAAGACGGCAAGCAGAGTCTCTACTCGAGAGAATCGACCATGAGCGCGAACTATCCACCATTACTGAAAACAGCACAGAGGCCAAGAAGTTGGAGAAGAGCCACAAACGCCTCATATCCCACTCGGTGCTTCACCCACCTACACCAGAGCTTGTCAACAAAATCTACGTCCTCGTCACTAGCGGGTACATCCTGCAATATGCTGGTGACGGTCCCTTTGACAGGGTACCGGAAAAGGTACTCAAACTCGGCAAGGAGTCTGCGGCTTTTGCCTGCGATCTTATACCCGGCAAACATTGGGTGCTTCAGATATCCAGCCATGCTAGCGATGATGGCGCACTCGAAATTGGCCCAAAGAGCTCGATCCTAGCACGTCTGCGGACACAACATCTCAACACACGCAGGTCTGTAACGAGCTTCCTCTTGGTTCTTGAGAGCGCCGAAGAGATGGACGAATGGATGACGAGTGTGCGAAGGGAGATTGATAACCTTGGTGGTACAAGAACAAGGGATGACTCTGCCCGAGCTTCTTGCTCTACCGATGGCGGCTCGGTAAGCAAAGAGTCTGCTGAAATTGCCAACCATCGATTCAGGGTCAGTCGAGACGCGTACAACATGAGCAAGGTTGTACCAATCGAACCACGCCTTTCAGCGTCGCCAAAAATCATCACCTCAGACTGGGAAACGAATCCTGAACAGGCCAAACGAAGCATCGACTCATCAAGCGGACAATCTCGGCGACAAAGCAGCCGTCTCTCCGTCGAGACGTCATCAGCCACATCGACACCGATATCTCAACACCAGATGCAACTTGAACAATTGCGCGGCCGTTCACGGTACTCCTTCATGTCGTCATCGACATCTTTTTCTGGCGCCGGGACCCGGAACACATCGCGCGAATCATCACCCGCGCCACAATCACCTCTGATGGAAGAGTGCGGTGCGACTGGCGACAACGAGCCCCTCCGAAGTGCCATGTCCCTGCGATCCTTCCAAATGAATCCAAACAGTTCAATGTCATCCCGACGTAGATCTATGCAGCCATTGCCGACAACTGACGAGAATCTTCTGCAAACAGCTGAGACATTGTCTAAGAACTTGCGTCATTCTCTCTACAGTCCTGCCTCACCCACGTTTCCCGGGCTTGAAAACCCTTTGGCTGCAGGCCCAATTATATCAGTCAACCAAGCACCAAGTCAGGACCAACCTCAAGAAACTGAAATCGGGTTGGCATACTCATCGCCCCCGGAGCTCAAGAACGATATCCCAGACCAGTCCGAGGAAGACGACAGCCCTCCCACCCGCGAAGATAGCCCAGTGAGATTCAATGCTCATGTCTACAGCTCCCCACCTAGGAGGGACGTCATCTCGCCTCCCCCGAAAGAGCCTGCACCACTTCCCCCACCGCCTGCTCGACGCCAGTCCATCATGGGTAATACGACAACAACAGGCATGTCAAACCCAGCGCCTTACCTTGCCTCTACCAGCAAAGTCACCGGGACAAGGCGTCGAACTTCGGGATCACCAAAGCCCTTTCTGCGACCTATTCCAGTCCGCCCTCAAGCTCAACATATCGATTCTGCCAGACGGCGGGCTAGCCAGACACCCTCACCTACACCCTCGATTTCTCCCTTGATCGCGAATCGATCTGTGACTGCGCCAATAAGGCCAGCTTCAGCAGCATCCAACATGACAACGTCGCCTAGCCTTCATGGTCTTAATTCAGCACAGTCCAACCCACTGCGTCGGCCAGCTTCAGTCCAGATCCGTTCTGATCGAGCACCTTTCTTGTCATCCCGCCCACTGCGCCTCATCTCGTCTACGCCCTCTTTCGTTCCCGGTCAAAGAATGTCAATTCAAGCAGCCCCTACAACGACCAACGTTCAAGCCTACCCTAATATCGAGGCGCTGAGGCAACGAACGCTAGCACAGCAAACGAGCCAAAAGACGATTGTGCCAAAGCGTAGTCTAGGTTCAATTGGCCTGCCGCCACCCGCGCCGCCACCAAACATGCCTCTTCCTCCACCTCCTCGCAATATCACATCACCTACTCCGCCGCCCAGCATACCGCTTCCACCGCCACCACCAACCGCGGATCATCCAGTCACGCCTCTCAGCATGCCACTTTCTCCGCTCATGGGCCTCCCAGCACCACCACCTACTGCGCCACTACCCCCTACACCGCCCGAGGTTGCACTTCGGGCTTCTGTCGTCTGATTATCATCAAACAAAAGACGTCTTATACGAACATTGTGTACACCATAAAGTCAGTGTTTCGAATCAGCCTTTGTTATTCTACTATTGAGATTTGGGCCATCTCTTCTTTCCTCGTCGCGGCTATTACGCTTTCATGTCACTGCTTACTTTGATGCCTGCTCTTTTTTAAAACATTGATCTGGAGGGGAGAAATTGTCGTATGTCTGTTTTCCGCGCTATACCAGTCCGTTGGGTCTCTGTCTCTCCTTTGATTTCTTTTTCCAACCCCCTTGTTCTCTTCGTGTATCTTCTTTTTTTCTCGCTTGATTGCGTCATTCACATGCTATACTACGCACGCACGTCTTGATGGGTTGTTTTTTTCTTAATCTTGGTACCGGATATGGCCCTTTTTGCTGGACCAGGGTCCGCAAGGGGCTTCCGTGTAGCTGGATCTATTGCGTTTGTTCTTTAAGCACGTCTTGTAATGATTTTGTGGAGTTTAATTGGTTGTCCTGGTACGGGAGGGGACACGGAGATCAAAAGAGATTTATTTGGGTGGTAGACTTTAGACTAGGTTTTCCCACGTTGATTCGTGCTCATGCATTCGGCCCACGCCTCTGATGCACTTGAGGGTTGTTGGTTAATTCTATCCTCTTCTCCTTTTTCATTCATATTGTCCAAACCTTTATGTGCATTGTGATGTATGTTTGTATAGTGTTTTGTCAGGTATGTGTGAGGAAAGGGGATTGTGTTAGGCCGTGGTGAAGCGCACAAACTGATTTCCTTATACATATTGGCTACCAGGTTTACTCAACACCGAGGCACTCTCATAGCCGAAATGATGTCAATTAGCTGAATTCCATGTCCAAAACAATCTTTCCAACTTCCCCCAAAAACATCTCTATCCATAAATATCTCGTCCACATTTCCCAAATACCCAATCACGTCGATACGTAACCCCTCCATAAAACCCTCAAGCCAAAGCATACTGATCTTACAAAACTCCACATTCATCCCTTGATAGTCCCCACGCCCGCCGACATGGCTCTCCAAACACACCAGCCCTCTAATTGTTCTCCCTTCAAACAACACATCAGCACTCTCTCCCTCGCATGCATACCAGAAAACTTACCAAACACTCGGATGACACTTATACTTGGCCCTACTCCTCCCCCAAGTCTCCTTCTTACCACCCTTATCCTTCCCCTCATTAACCACACGGCCACATCCATAATTCTTCCAATGACCCGCAAGCCCAATGCCCTTTCCCTTCTTGTTCTTTTTCTTCTTCCTCTTGTCTTTCTTATGCGCGGATATCTCGGCGCTGGTGTCCACGACGCTGGCGCGTGCGGAGAGAGCCCATTCGGGGTGGTACACGTCGTCGTCGGTTATGCCTTGCCACCATAGTGCGGGATCTTTGGGGTGCTTGAGTGGCTCGTCGATGGGTTCTGGTGGGACGTCTTTGCCGTATTTGCCGCTGGTGCGGGGGGGAAGACGTTCGCCGGCCAGGGCGAGGGCGGGGAGGGCGAGGATGAGGAAGGCGAGGGGTTTCATTTTTTTTAGTGATTGCGTTATTCCTCCCTCAGAGAAGTGGTTATGGAAATAACGTGGTGGGAGAAGCGTGGTGAGGTGGAGTGGTCCTATATGAGTGGAGGCAAGGGGGGTTCAAGGTGAAGTGGGTGTTGTGAGTGGTTGGAGAGAGGCCCCTTGCTGGAATTTTGGACAAGTATGGAGACGTGGTTATGATTTGCTGGTTGAGATTTTAGATTGGTGGTGTTTTTACGATCCTGAATGAGACTGGTGTATGGAGGAAAAGAGTATGGAGAAATTTGGGAACAGCCAGTTATGAGTGTCCCATTTCAAATTTGTGATATCGGATGTGAGAGCAACCACGAAAATTGGGTATTAGAAAATGATTTCCAGTAGAAGAACGATTATAGGAAGCAAAATTGAGGTTTGTAATGACTTGGATGCTACTTGTCCTGGGTGGGTAATTTTTTTTCAATAAGTGCTGTGGATACGATAAATCCGAAACCAGCCACGACTGCACGTTGATGCAACACACCGAGTGCAAAATGGCAATACTTATATTCAAAAACATTGGGGACTAGACCACCAAATTATGATTGTTCCTTTACGTAACCCAGCCAGCTCCTGGGTGACGTGCAAGAAGCATCTTCGGTACCGAACCACTTTGATACCAAACTGATAGGTGATGTATTACCAAAGCGAAAATTTGGATTCGAGGCTCTTCCTGAGACTGGCTAGACGCTACAAGGACTGGCTGGAATTTCAATCGATAAACGTATCCCAGTCCATTTCGCTCACCTCGTCGTCCGAGTGTACCGCCCTACGACCACTAGTCTCGATGGATTGTCTTACTTGGTACCGTCCCTCGCCACCACTATCGCTGGAGCCACTACTCACCCCATAACCTTGACGACTACTTTCACTCATAGGTAGCTCCATCTCTTGCGCCAACTCTTGTGCCTTCCTATTTGCATAAGCGTGAGCGCTCTCCGCCTCGAGTTCAACTGGTTCCGGCTTCCTTGGGCGCTGCTTCTTCTTCCCCGGCCCATCTGTGTAATCGGAGCTAGAGTCTCCTGGTTCTACGGTATCATCATGTAGAACGGGCGGTACTGCTAGAGGTGTCTGATTTGCCTCAAAGGCTTCAGGCTTTGGTAGTGTTTCAAGTTCTTCCCATTCTGCGCGGTACTTTGTGAATGAGCGCCAGTCGTCGGGCTGCGTGATGACTCTCTCATCCTCATCGTCGTCTTCATCGCTGACGGGATCGATCTGGTCGAGGTACTTGGACTTGTCTGGGTTGTGACCGAGCATGATCCACATCTCTAACTCTTCTATTTGAGCATTCTTTTGATCATGCTGTTTCAGCGTCAGTGTCGACGACTTTGGTGTTTGACCATCTCCTGTTGTGTACCGGCCGGTCGTATCTCGGGACTGCTGTGTGGACTGCGATGGTTGCGTAGTTTCGTCCAGTGACGACTCATCCGAGTCAGATAGTGCAAGTCGTTCAATAGGAAGAGGCGTTCCCTTTCGCACTGCTCGTAACCGGGCTTCAGCTTGATCATCTGAAGTCTCCACGTCCGTCGTTAGAGTGCTGGCAATAGGCTCCTCTGGGCGCATGATTCGTTCAAACTCATCCCAAGGTACCTCTCTTTTGATTTTCTTGCGACCATGCCGAGATAGCTGCTGATCGTAGACTCTCAGTGCGCACCGTCGAGCAACACCTCTCCATCTCTCTTGGCTGTTTCTAGGCATACCCGCAAGGTCGATGGCGGTACGGACGTCCCTTTTCCTTACTGTGGGAAGTGCACCGTGTGTGGATCTTTTACTCCGCGAGCGTAAACGGGACATTGATTGTATCATAGCCAGTCGTACAAGTCGTGTGGTTATTGATACGACGAGGTTGTGAAAGTCACCAAATGCAGTACGATAGATGGACGGTTCTTGGGCAATGTCTGATGTACATTGCGACCAGTGTGGCCAAGGAGACGGTATTGTTGGCGAACGATTCATGAAGACATCCCTTGACAGCTTCAGCATATTTTGCGAGTGCAACAGTGATCCTTCTGGCAGTGATTCTAAAATAGTGGGTGTAGCTGGTGCATGATCTGGTCTATCTGGTTCCCCGTCTTGTTTGGGCTCTTCAGAATTGACAGGTTGATCAGTCTTTGTAGATGATTCAGGATACACGCATTGGGCCATTTTCCGTCGCCTGCAGTTACTGCATGGAAGCTCTCGGTCGCACTTTTGCTTAAACTTCTTGCACGACAGGCATGCTCTGCACAGATTAGCATTGTCTTCTTGAACAAAAAACACACACTTACCCTAAAATGACCCTCCCTCCTCTTCGTGGAGGTGCTGGTTCGTCCACCTCGCCATCGATGGCGTTCTCGATTGCATCAGCCACGGCCGAAGTGATCAACCAGTAGTCGCCATGCTGCTTTTGCTCTTGGCGGGCCTCCCACTTCTCCTGATACCACGCCAGTGCATCGGCTGCAAGTTCTACTTGGGCGTCGCACTCGTCACCAATCTCAGCGGCGGCCGGGATATCGCGAAAAGTCAGACCAGCATCGCCCTGCTTGACTGCGGCACCGTGGAGCAACAAGAGCAGTTCGCGTACTTCTGGTATGCTTTTACCGACTGCATCTGCTATGCCTGGGACATCGTCTCTTCCCAGTCGCTGTAGAGCCGAGTAAAAGGTAGCTTGCTCGGCTGTAGACCACAATGAAGAACCAATTTGCCAAGAGTAAAAAGCATAGGGCATGTGACTACTGTCGAAACGAGTGGCAGCTTCCCGAACAATTCCATTGAAGAGGAGGCGGTATCGGTTACAATATTTTCCTTCGAGGTGATATTTTCGGGGTCGTGCCAGTCTCTCTGCACCTGTTCGACGGCGCTTGGACGACCGAGAAGGCTCGTCAGTCCAGTCAGACTCAGCCTGCATGGCGGGCAAGACCAGGGCAGCCGTAGCCCGGTACACTTATCTTGGCAGGAAAAATAGCAGCGAGTGGCCGTGTGTACATGCAGCTAAGTGGTGAAAGTAGTGGCAGTGGAGTCGGGAGCAAAAGAACAGAGGCTTGCAGACATATCACGTGATGAATGCTTTGTCCCAATGAGCAAGGCTGCTGGCAGATGCGTCGCATGCACTAGAACAGTTCAAGACAATCCCATGCTCGGATGTGGCTTGCTCTCGGCTATGCCACTACCATTGCTTTTGCCATTCGCCTGTAATTATAGAAATATTCCTGCCGGGGGTGGTTGGGGGAGACATTTAGGTGGGGCTCTACCGCGGCCGACTTTGCGTGTACTGCGTCATGCATCGTGATTTGGCGACAATTTCGCTCCCCCTCGACGCGTCTTCATGTTCCGCCATGCGCTGAGACGGTGCACTCGGCCAGGCTACCGACCTGTCTGGGTAGTAGGAAGAAGTGCTTCACGGCTGGCCAGGACCAGGAAAAAAGCCGCCGTACCAGCTGTGCTCTCATCACCCCCATCCTCGCCACCATCACCACCTGCACCTCCACATCCACCCGCCGTTGTCCTACGCGAATACCAGGAAGAATGCATCCAAGCCGTCCTGTCGTACCTCGAGCGCGGTCACAAGCGCTTAGGTGTATCATTGGCAACAGGCTCTGGCAAAACCGTCATCTTCACTCACCTCATCGATCGCGTCCCCGCCCGTGGCAATGCGACCCAGACACTCATCCTCGCCCATCGCCGTGAGCTCGTTGAGCAGGCCGCGCGCCATTGTGCCCGCGCATACCCCACCAAGCATGTAGACATTGAAATGGGCAACCATCAAGCCTCGGGTGCCGCCGACATCACAGTTGCCTCTATACAAAGCATTACATCAGGCGACCGCCTTGACAAGTTTGATCCCGCCCGCTATAAACTCGTCTTGGTCGACGAGGCCCACCACATTGTCAGCTCGACCTATCTCGGCGTCCTTGAGCACTTTGGCCTGCGCCATGCTACCGACTGGAGCAACACCACCGCTCCTGCTCTCGTTGGCGTGTCGGCTACTCTATCCCGCTTCGACGGCAGGAGGCTGGGCGCTGTCATTGACCACATTGTCTACCATCGGTAAGTCTCGACATGGGACGAGTGGCGAGCGAGCGAGCTAACCCTTAGACAGTGACTATGTGGACATGATTGAGGAGAATTGGCTATCTGATGTAGTCTTCACAACCGTCGAGATCAAGGCTGATTTGACCAAAGTGAGCACAGGGTCCAATGGGGATTTCCAAGCCGGCGCTCTTTCGAGAGTCATCAATACCGACGAGACGAATAATCTTGTACTCAAAGCCTGGACAGCAAAGGCAAAGGACCGGCATTCGACGCTCATTTTCTGCGTCGACCTCAGCCACGTCACAAATCTCACAAACATGTTTCGCCAAGCTGGAATTGATGCGCAATTCGTCACTGGAGACACACCAACCAAAGTCCGCAGCGCAAGGATTGACGCTTTCCGAAACAAAGAATTTCCCGTGTTGCTCAACTGTGGCGTGTTCACCGAAGGCACAGACATTCCCAACATCGATTGTGTGCTTTTGGCCCGGCCAACTAAGTCTCGTAATCTCCTGGTTCAAATGATCGGACGCGGCATGCGTCTACACGACGGTAAAGAAAACTGCCACGTCATTGATATGGTCGCCGCTTTGAGTACAGGAGTTGTTTCTACCCCTACCTTGTTTGGTCTGGATCCTGCAGAAATCGTAGACAAGGCAGACACAAAGACTCTGGCAAAGATCAAGGAAAGAAAAGAAGAAGAAAAGCAAAGAGAAGAAGAAGCTTCAATGGCAAAACAGGCGACCGTCGCTAAAAAGCTGCCTGGCAGCATCTCTTTTACTGACTACGACTCTGTACATGATCTCATAGCAGATACTTCTGGCGATCAGTACATACGCAACATTAGCCCCAATGCATGGGTAGGTGTAGGCGAGGGCAGGTACGTTCTCTCTGGGAAAACTGGGAATTATCTTGTCATCGAGCCCTCGGACACCGCAGATGGTTTCTTCAGAGCAAAGTACTATTGGAAGATCCCTATCACAAAGCAGACGAAAAGCCCATATGGCACACCGCGCGTCATCGCCGAAGGCGAGTCTTTCTCTCATGTCGTCCATGCCGCTGATACATACGCGGCGGACGCGTTCCAATTCATCTGGATCAATAAGAACCAGGCATGGCGAAGAAGCAGCGCTTCCCAGGCACAAATCGACTTCATCAACAAGTCTCGGCCCAAGGAAGACCACTTGAAGCCAAGTGATGTCACAAAAGGCAAGGCAGCCGATATGATCACACGCATCAAACATGGTATCCGTGGTCGGTTTGACAAAGCCAGCGTGAAGCAAAAATCGGAGCAGCGCATGAAGGCTCGCGCCGAGACATTGCAACAGCGACTCCAGGGGCATGTTCAAGTTGGGCCCATAGGACAAGGCCAAACATTAAAAGAGAAGCTACTTGGATGAACTGGAAGTATATTTCATGTTTTCAAAGTCATGGGTGGCTGATCGCTTATGGCTGGGGCCGCCAGGCGCCCTCTACACTTGTACCCCGCGGAGAAGCGCGCACTGTTTCTACCAGCCCATCAGGACAGCAGGTCCCCTTACACCTATGTACATCTACGGTCAACGCTATCAAGTCCGCTCGGTCTAATATTTTCCCCAGACTCCCTCAAAGACTGGGTGAACTCTACGACACGCGATTTGGTGTGGTAAAAAGTAAACATTAACCTTATGATTGCGCGGGCGCTCCGATTGGTCATGCACCTGTAGCGGTTGGAAGACTGACATCGTCACGAATGCTTTTGCTTCGCGCGAGTCCATCCAACCTGCATAAGAACTCGTGGTGTCAGGCTGAGCCGGCGCATCAAACATGGCTTGAAACCACGCTATACTGCGGCTTCTACAAAATCGTGGTGACGCGGGAGAAAGTATGCTCGGATAGTGCATCTCCGCTGAAAAGATCTTCGAGCCAATGTTCCACGATAGCCCCCCACACTGTATCCACTCTGTGCGGTCCGGCCAGGAACATCGTCTAGCTGCCCAGAAATCGCTCACTGTTCGCCACGCCGTATCGGGCGCTATTCCTCTTTCAGCGTCAAAGATAAGACCGCATATCAAAACTCTGTAGTAATTCGGTATGGCCAGAGCCTAGTCCGCCATGACAATCTAGGCGATGACGACATACAGAATTTGACGTCTTCTCCACAGATTGAAGTTGGGTTTCCGCGGTATTCCTATGTAAGCTTCTGACGTTGGTGGAAAGGTCATCTTTGTTACTTACTGGGGGGCCGCTCGATTTGCACCCCGGAAGCACTATAGCATCTAGTTGAAAGCCAATAATTCCAGAATTTCAACTTCTCGTCGCTACCTCTAAATTTCGTTACTCCACCCCGCTTTTGTGCCTGATTTCTTTTCTTGCTTGGTCTTTGTTCTACGTTTGTGCATAGCCAAGCACAGTACTGGTCTGTCGGCACCAATTTAAGTTTAGGTACCGCACGCTGCATCTGCACCATGAGCGTAGTCACCCAAAAGCAGGCGGCAGTCCCTATGTCGTTTCTTCATGAACGCCAGATACAGCCTCACGCAGACTCCACGCCAAAACAATTACCTCCATCACCACCAGAAACTGTCGATGGCAACGATTTCGAATCGACTACTTCAACATCAACACAAGAAGACTTTCCACTTCCACCACCAGCAAACACTCCACCTCAAGTTCTAGACCTCGACAAATCCACCCCAGATGCACATGTCCCACGAGATCCGAGGCTGATTCGGCTGACGGGCGTGCATCCATTCAATGTCGAAGCACCATTGACTGATTTGTTCAACGAGGGGTTTCTTACTAGCCCTGAGTTGTTTTACGTTAGAAACCATGGAGCAGTACCGGAAGTTCAAGATGCCGAGTGTTTGGACTGGGAGTTCTCCGTAGAAGGGTAAGTCATTGTGCATTCCAACAAAGCATCTAGATATTGAGACTCTTTTAGCATGGTAGAAAACCCTCTGAAGATTACTCTGCAACAACTACTTGAGGAGTATGAGAATGTGACATATCCTATTACTCTGGTCTGTGCTGGCAACAGACGGAAAGAACAAAATGTCGTGAGAAAAAGCAAAGGCTTTTCGTGGGGCCCGGCTGGAGTTTCTACCGCTCTTTTCACTGGCGTTGTGATGAAGGACATCATTGAACGAGCGAAGCCTCTACGAAAGGCCAAGTACGTTTGCATGGAGGGAGCTGACAAACTCGTAAGTGGTCATGTTTAATGCATTTTCTGAATACTGACACTTCACGTAGCCAAATGGGTACTACGGCACTTCGGTAAAACTCAACTGGGTCATGGATCCCAACCGAGGCATTATGCTCGCACACAAGATGAACGGCGAGATGCTAAGACCCGATCACGGCAAACCATTACGAGCTGTGATACCTGGCCAGATTGGCGGCAGAAGTGTCAAGTGGCTAAAAAAGCTGATTGTCACCGCTGAGCCTAGTGACAATTGGTACCACATCTACGACAACAGAGTACTACCTACCATAGTCGACCCAGATGAAGCGGCAAATAACACCAAATGGTGGATGGACGAGCGGTATGCCATCTATGATCTTTCGCCTAATTCAGCTATTGCTTTCCCCCAACATGGAGAGGAGTTGGGGCTTTCTTCGAGTCAGAGTTCCTACAATGTGCGTGGTTATGCCTACAGTGGTGGCGGCCGGCGCGTAACACGCTGCGAACTATCCTTAGACCAAGGAAAATCATGGCGACTTGCAAACATCGACTACCCAGAGGACAAGTACCGCGCTTTCGACGATCGACAGCTGTACGGTGCAAGATTGGACATGGACTGGCGTGAAACAAGCTTCTGCTGGTGTTTTTGGGACATTGAAATCTCAACCGAGGAACTCAAACAAGCAGATGACATTGTAGTCAGAGTCATGGACGAAGCCATGTGCGTGCAACCAAAGGATATGTACTGGAGTGTCCTGGGCATGATGAACAACCCGTGGTTCCGAATTGTGATCCACAAGGAAAACGACACATTGCGGTTTGAACATCCTACTCAGCCTGCCCTGATGCATGGTGGATGGATGGAGCGCGTCAAGACGGCCGGCGGTAACCTTTCCAACGGCCATTGGGGAGAAAAGATGGGCAACGAAGAGCCACAACATGCCGAAATCGAACAGGTCAAAGAGATTAAGATGACCAAAGACGGAGTTGACAGGGTCATTGACATTGACGAGCTACGAGAGCACGATAAGGCAGACAATCCATGGTTCGTCTTGAACGGAGAAGTGTACGACGGTACTGCATTTCTGGAAGGGCATCCTGGCGGCGCACAAAGCATTGTGAGCGCCGCAGCAATGGATGCTACTGATGAATTCATGGCGATTCGTAAGACATATGCCGGAGCTTGACATTGAGTACAAACACTGACAACCTGCAGATAGCGAAACAGCAAAGAAGATGATGCCAGATTATCACATTGGCACCTTGGATGAAGCCTCTCAGAAAGCTCTGGCGCAAGGCCAAACGACTACAGAATCCACCGAGCCACGACCCGTCTTTCTTCACCCTCGCGAATGGCGCCAAGCTCATCTCCAGTCAAAGAAGAAGGTCTCCTCAGACACGCGCATCTTCCGCTTCAAACTCGACCATGACAACCAAACCCTTGGCCTACCCACCGGCCAACATCTCATGCTTCGACTCCGCGACCCAGTCACGCGTGAGGCCATCATCCGCTCCTACACCCCGATATCCCAAACCAACCAAAAAGGCTACTGCGACATCCTCATCAAAGTATACGCCGACACACCCTCTCGCGCCGGCGGCAAGATGACAAAAGCCCTCGACGCCATCCCCCTCGGCCATAGCCTCGACGTCAAAGGCCCCATCGGCAAATTCGAATACCTCGGCCGCGGCCTCTGCAGCATCAACGGCAAGCAAACAAAGCAAGTAAACCGCTTCTACATGATCTGCGGTGGAAGTGGTATCACGCCCATTTACCAGGTCCTACGCGCCGTCATGCAGGACAAAGAAGACGCGACGCGGTGTACTGTTTTGTATGGAAATCGCACTGTGGATGATATACTTTGCAGAGAAGATCTAGATGCCTTTGCGAGCGGCAATGAGGGTCGCTGCAGGATTTTGCATACGTTGACCCAGGGGAATGAGGAGTGGGAGGGGCGGAGAGGACGAATTGGGGAGGCGATGCTTAAGGAGGAGTGTGAAAAGGGGGATGGAGAGAGTATGGTGCTGGTTTGTGGACCTGAGGCCTTGGAGAAAGCGACGTGTGAGGCGTTGGGCAAGTTGGGGTGGGGTGAGGATGAGATTTTGGTGTTTTAGTTTACAGCGTGCATTCAAGGGAAGCATTTTTCGGTATTCTGTCATATTGGATATTTGGGTCTGTTTGGTTTACTACGATAGTTATTCTTTTTGCTCTTTGCAACTCGATCAAGTAAAGCGTACACTAGGACGCTGAATTTCCTGGGACTCCAACGGTTCTGTACCGTTGAAAAAAAAATCATGTGTTATCGCAATGCACTTTCTCCCATCTAAATCGCTTTCAAAAACACTCAAAATCTTTCCAAAGCGCAAACTCCTGACCTACACCCTCACCTCCCCATCCCCAGCACCCCCAAACCCGCACTTACTCACTACTCAAACTCCCCTACCGAACACATCGGAAACGCACCATCTCCCGCCAGCATCTCCGACAACTTCAACCCACTGATAAGACCCCTGCCGCCAAGCCCCTCCCTATCTCGACCCACCTCGCGATAAGCACCTCGAACCCCCCAAACACCCAAGCCACGCGAATCTCCACGGAGAACCACGCACACCCATCGCACCCACTCACGACCCCCGCGAAGATAATCACCGATACCGTCTATTAGGCTAATGGATGGTCGGGGCGGGCGGGGGGCTGCGTATTGACGTCTTACTACCTACTCACCCGTTTGGCGCTAGTGCTAGCGACAAAAGTACCGGAGATAGATGTGCTGTTGGGGGAAGATTACAGTGCATTTCCGTAGGTCACCGCGGAGGAGGGACTGGTGCGAATGGGTGAATTGGAAAGGGGATTGTATGATGTAAGTGCGGCTTTGGGGAGGGATGCGGTGGTGTGATTTGCCCGTGTAAGCGTGTGGTGTGCGCGCCGAGGTGGAATGGTATAGATGGGGTTAACCTTAATGGGCGGTTAGGCTTTTTTGTGTGCTACGGGACGGTTTCTTGTGGCTAGGCGGGATTTATCTTTTTGGTTATTCTGGACTTATCAAGCTGAGGGTTACGCCTTTTCTCTGCTATCCTGCTCCATTTGTCTTGCTTTTTTCTTCTGTTGTATTTGTGCTTTTGGTGTAGGCGGATAGTGGTATCGCTTTGTGCCTTGTAACTAGGTCCACGACGGTATTCCTGAGGATACTTACTACACGACTGTTCGAGCGATTACGTTGAAATCGCAATGGCGGAAACGGAACCGATTGTCACACAAGGCATCGAGCCTTTATCTGGAGAGTCGCATTCGCCGCCGGGTGAACGCCACATCACAGCGACCTGGGGATCAAAAGATGGAAACGTATCAAATCGGGAATGGAATGATGCGGAAGCAAATAAACTGCCTGAGAAGGTAGCGGAGCTGGAGAAGAAAGGAGAGATTAATAATGATCGCCCACGGAAAAGAATCGTGGTTGTAGGGCTGGGCATGGTTGGCATTGCCTTTATGTAAGTTTTGAATATTCACGAGACGTTTGCTGCGCGTACTGATTGATGCCAGCGAAAAACTCATGAAGTACGATGTTAAGCGGAGAGAATACGACGTCGTTGTCATTGGCGAAGAGCCGCATCTTGCATACAACCGAGTTGGCCTGACTAGCTTCTTCCAACATCGTCAAGTAGAAAACTTGTACCTTAATCCGCAAGAATGGGTTTGTCGCAGTCATTCAGGCGCATATGATTGAGGCTAACTTCGTCACAGTATTCCTCCATGCCAGAAGGCGCATTAAGCTACCACCTCAACACTCTTGTCACCGAGATTAATTCCGAGGAGAAGACAGTCAAGACATCATCTGGAGAGACAGTATCATACGACATCCTAGTTCTGGCAACGGGTTCAGATGCGCTTCTTCCCCGACACACACCCGGTCACGATGCGCAGGGTGTATTTGTATACCGCACTATTGAGGATTTGCAAAGGCTGATTGAGTTTTCTTCTTCACGAAAAGGCACTACTGGCGCAGTTGTGGGTGGCGGTCTGCTCGGTCTCGAAGCTGCACATGCGATGATGGATCTAGAAGACTTTGCTAAAGTCAAACTGATTGAGAGGAACCGATGGGTGCTGTCAAGGCAATTAGATGGCGATGCTGGTGGTATGGTTGTAGAGCAAGTAAGAGCATTGGGTCTGGACGTTATGCTAAGTAAGAGGGTGGGCAAGATTCTGGCCACCGAGGACAACTTTGTC
The DNA here is from genome assembly GCA_026262445.1 of Bipolaris bicolor. Classification (NCBI taxonomy): domain Eukaryota; kingdom Fungi; phylum Ascomycota; class Dothideomycetes; order Pleosporales; family Pleosporaceae; genus Bipolaris; species Bipolaris bicolor. The sequence goes on from JAODYD010000026.1 coordinate 338,506, forward strand.
AAGGGCGTGGTATTTGAGGACGGTGAAGAGATGGAGTGTTCTTGCATTTGCTTTGCGGTGAGTGTTTTCGGTATTCTGGAATGACGGTCGAAACTGACATGTGTAGATTGGTATCAAAGCCCGAGATGAGCTGGCCAGGAAAGCCGGCATCCAATGTGCTGATAGAGGAGGTGGTATAGTCGTCGGACATGACCTGGCAACATCTCAACGCGACATCTATGCCATTGGCGAGTGTGCAAGCTGGGAAAACCAAACCTTTGGCCTCATCGCCCCTGGTGTCGAGATGGCCGACGTACTAGCTTTCAACTTGACCCAAGCGAAAGCACACGCACCGCGAAAGTTCAAAGCTCCAGATCTCAGCACAAAACTCAAGTTGCTAGGTGTCGAAGTTGCAAGTTTCGGTGACTTCTTCGCCGATCGCGATGGACCTAAGAACTTACCTGGACGCCAGCGCGCCGATAGCAAGGAGCCGAATGCGAAGACGACGCGAGACAAGGTCAAGAATCTGACAGATGGACCAGCACCACCACCAGTCAAGGCGCTCACATACAAGGATCCGTTCCAGCAGGTCTACAAGAAGTATCTGTTTACTATGGATGGAAAGTATTTGCTGGGTGGCATGATGATTGGTGATACGAAGGACTACATCAAGCTTGTGCCCATGGTGAAAAACCAGAAACCGCTCGAGATACCACCCAGCGAGCTCATTGTCGGCGCACAAAAGGGCGAAGACGATGGCTCTGATCTGTGAGTAAAGAAACAGTGACCGAGTGAGTACTCTTACTGACGACCGTAGATCCGATGATACCCAGATCTGCTCATGCCACAACGTCACCAAAGGCGATGTGGTCAATGCTACCAAAGACGGAACTTGCAAGAGCATCGGCGACGTTAAATCTTGCACCAAAGCCGGCACTGGCTGCGGTGGCTGCATGCCGCTCGTCCAAACCATTTTCAACAAGACCATGGCGTCCATGGGCAACGAGATCAAGAACCATCTCTGCCCACACTTTGAGTACTCTCGCGCCGATCTCTTCAACATCATCTACGTCAAGGGCCTCAAAGATTTCGCCTCTGTGATGAAGGAGGCAGGAAAAGACGCCAAATCCTTGGGATGCGAGGCCTGCAAACCGACCATTGGAAGCATCATCTCTTCGCTGTACAACAGGCATCTCCTTGAGGTAAACAACCGGGGTCTTCAGGATACTAACGATCGATTCCTTGCAAACATCCAGCGCAACGGCACATTTTCCGTCGTTCCCCGAGTTTCTGGAGGTGAGATTACACCGGAGAAGCTTATCATCATTGGAACAGTGGCGAAAAAATACAACCTCTACACCAAGATTACAGGTGGCCAGCGCATCGACATGTTTGGTGCGCGCAAACAAGACCTCCCAGACATTTGGCAAGAGCTCGTTGATGGTGGCATGGAGTCTGGTCACGCGTACGCAAAGTCGCTCCGGACTGTCAAATCATGTGTTGGAACTACATGGTGCCGCTTCGGTATTGGCGATAGTGTAGGCATGGCTGTGCGTCTCGAAGAGCGCTACAAGTCCATTCGTGGTCCACACAAGTTCAAAGGCGGAGTTTCAGGCTGTGTGCGCGAATGCGCAGAGGCTCAAAACAAGGACTTTGGTCTTATTGCCACCGAAAAGGGATTCAATATCTTTGTTGGTGGCAACGGTGGTGCAAAGCCCAGACACTCCGAGCTATTGGCCAAAGATGTGCCACCAGACGACGTGGTCCCTATTCTCGATCGCTATCTCGCATTCTACATCCGGACAGCCGACAAGCTACAAAGAACAGCCCGATGGATGGAGAACCTGCCAGGCGGTATCAAGTACCTCCAGGAAGTCATCCTACAAGACAAACTCGGCATCTGCGCCGATCTCGAGAAGCAAATGGAAGATCTTGTTGGCACCTTCTTCTGTGAGTGGACGGAAGTCCTCAAAGACCCCAAGAAACGCGCCTGGTTCTCCCAATTCGCAAATACCTCAGAAACCATCGTCGACACCATCGAGCCCACACAAGAACGTGGCCAGGAACGCCCTTCCTACTGGCCCAAAGACTCCGTCACCGAAGACTTCCGCGGCACAAAATGGACAGAGCTCTCCTGGCAGCCCTTGGTCAAAGCCTCAGAGTTCCAGGACGCAGATACAGGAGACAGCAAGGCGATCAAGCGCGGCGACACGCAACTCGCCGTCTTCAAAGTCCGCGGCAAATACTACTGCACGCAGCAAATGTGCCCGCACAAGCGCGCCTTCGTGCTCTCCGACGGCCTCATCGGCGACGACCTCGCAAACAACAAACTCTGGGTCTCGTGCCCCTACCACAAACGCAACTACGAGCTCTCGGGCGAGAACGCGGGCAAGTGTGCAAACGACGAGTCTGTCAATATTGCCGTTTTCCCCATCGAGGAGCGTGACGATGGTTGGTTGTATGTTAAGCTGCCCAGTGTGGAGGAGCTGGATAGCGTGCTAGGGACGAGCAAGTTTAAGATCAAGAAGAGTGAAACTGAGGATCCATTTGTGGCGCTCGATAAGAAGTTGCAAAGATTACAGTTGAAGGGGAGGAAGGGCGTGCCGATTTCACATCTTGAGGGGGGACTGGGGGAGAAGGGAAAGGTGGCGCAGATATTGGCTGGCGGGGAGAGGGGTGCTGGGGGGTTGGATTGGTAAAGGGTAGACGAGGACTGTGGAAGCATTTGGTGCGCCCAAGGTCAACTAAGTAACATTAATAAGCTCTTAAAATATCCCTTTCTAACGAATAGTATCTAAGGTTTTAAACATCAATAGTATAACGGCATGTTGGGTTGCGCGTTTCGCGGTGGCGTTTTGGATACCTAATCAGGTATAGCGCTTTAGCAAGGAAGGGGGGCTGACTAGTACCGCGGTTTGGCTTATCTAGATATGGATAGCTAGATGTTAAGTTAGTAACTAAGCCGATTACTAGGCTAGTCACGTGATCTACCCCTTACCAGCATCTTTAATAGTACTAAAACTACTACTACCCTATTACTAAAACAACTAATTTAGTAATTACGTAACTAAAACGTAGTAAAACGTAGTAGAACGTAGCCTCTCTTCCTACTATTTTCGAATTGCGTTTTATACATTTCTAATAGAGTGTATTATAAAGATAATGTAAGTACTAGATATAGCTCTTTTATTAGAGCTACGCTAATAAAACGTAGTAAGGGTTATTGCTTAAAAATCGTGTGTTTTACTGAATAGAACAGCGTTTTTAGCTACAGTTCAAAAACGCAGCCTAAATCAGGCTTAGTAAGCCGTAACAGCAAAACGTAATCACGTAACTAAACAGGCCCTAAAATCTATATATAAGATTATAGGCATGATGAATATAGTGAGATAGTACAAAACGATTTCGTGTCGTAGTGTGCTGCTAGGAGCAGACCCAATCATAGATTTGAGAGGTATAATGGCTATAGAAACCAAGTGTGAGAGAACGAAAATGTTGGAGGGCTCGCAGGGTCCAAGTCCAGTCTCAGCATGACAAATAAGTTATCTCAAGTGCACCCTGGCTTTGCTTCAGCCGGTATGTGGGGATCTACCCCAGATTCATCATACCCCGCTCTTCAGGCCATGCTGGTTGCTGGCGCGATTATACAGTACGAAGTGTTGTTGGCGTTGCGTGGCAATCTATAATGGTTGGATCCGTCGTATATACATGTGATGGATGATCAGCCTTTCGACCGACTCTTTCGTCCGACTCTTTCCTCTGATTCAATTACAGTGTTACGCATGGCAATTTGACAAGCCCGAAAATTTCATCCGACGCGCTAGTACCAGGACTAACCCACTAGCATCGACTCGTTGGGTCGGACAAAGATTATGATCCGAATAATCAGGAAACGCGCGTTTGACCGGACACGTCGACGTTCGAAGGGTCGTTTTTGAAAACACCGCACTTTGTCTGGTTGGCCAGAGGCAGGACCAAAAAGCAAAACGCGCAACCGAACAGACCCTAAAGTTCACAGATCTGGTGGGCAAGCATCTTGATTAGAGGGCTCTTTGAAAAAGCAAGTGTATGGGCCAACAATAAGAGTATTTATCCAGGAAAACGTTGCTTAGGCCTCTATCCATCAGCTGAAGGGTTGTTTTGAATGTATTTCAGACTGCTGGATCGCCTCTGAAACCAGATACAACCTTTAGACCACTGGCCGATAGTATGTAACTCGAATATGGGATGAGTTATGCTTAGATTAGAAGGCAGGGGTTCGAGCTCATCACTGGCGGAAATCGACATGGCTATTCTAACAGTGAAGTCTTTGTGAAGTCAACTCTTTTTCTTGCTTTTGAGGATAATGCACATATTTACCACGCGGAAACTTTTGGCCCAGTTGTGACTATCGAGACTTCTGAAACGACAAAAGAAGTCGTTGCCCTAGCTAACGGCGCAAGCTTCAATTTGTCTGATAAGTCTTCAATTTAGACGCCTGGAGCAGATCTAAATAATGCCTTACAGTGCCTCTTCACATACATTCGTGCCTGTTAAGCTTCTTGTTTTACTCAACACTACAAATAGTTCCCATGTGAAGACTTTTACGCACTCTTACTAAGAGAGAAACGAAGTACAACTTATTAAGTCCCAGCATATAGATCGTTTATGTTCGGTTCAGCTAACAATAGCCAATCTTGGTCAAGTTCCATTTCTGAAACGTACGGCCACTGTTGAAAATATCGCATGGGTTGCATTCCAAGTCCAAAGTCAAGGCCTGGCATTTCGTCTAGAATCCTTTTATTCTTTTCGTTCTCCGAATACTGGAGGAACCGGCTAAACGCATCTTCTGATCGTTCAGGCATAGTTCTAGAGGCATGCCAACCAGAGAATTCTGAAATTGTTATTGGACTCCTCGCATGTAAGAGGTTAGAACCACCTGACGCAGTATTTCCTAAGACGCTTTCAGGATTCATGTCTCTGGATGATTCGCCTTGATGCGCTGTCTTTGCTTGGCTTGGAATCGGCATGTTGTCAGGTGGATTGATGAAGCCGAATTTCCCGCCTGGTTGAGCTATGATTTCGCCGAAGAATGGAACTATAAAGCGATATCTGCACCCTGGATAAATGGTGCAATCAGATTCCCGGATACCAGATAGCGTACGCAACACTTTTAGGCTTTGCCTGATGACTTTGCTGTCGTGGGATTTTTCTCTATCGGCTAATGTGCTGATGGTTGTCTCAACAATCTTCCAATCTTCCTCGTCTCGTCCAGGTGCCCGTATGATATCTTCGTGCTCCATCTGGAATTTAGGATAGCCGAGAAGGTTGAGGATTATCAACATTGCTGCTGAAAATCCAGTAAAGTCTACAAGTGCGTTTTGAAACCAAGACTGCTGAGACAGAAATTGGTAGAGCACCAGTAGCTCCCTTGAGGACTGGAGACAAGTTATGCGACTCATTTCGTACATAGGAGCGGACAAGGTTAGATCAGCACTTGAGCCAAGCATTAATGGCAAATAAAGATATGTTCGCAACTGTTGTAAGTGAATCTGGATCAGAATCATGTCTTGGTCGATATCCGGCCCTAGTTCTTTCCATTTCGTTGGAATGGCGAGAACAAGAGCCTGGATCTGTTGATCGAGTTCAAGGATCAGTGACAGAGACGGCTCCACTTGATCTCGCGTTCCAATAAAGTACTTGTTGCAAATAGCGCACAGCGCGGATTTGAAGAACCTGATGTCTTCTTTTGGATAGTCAATGTTGCAATAAAAGTCTATGCTACGGGACACACCCAGCATAAGACTCAGGTGTTGGTTTTCGTAGTGTAGTTGTAGCATCATTCCACTTCCTATTGGCGAGGAGCAATGGCGTTGCAAACCCTGTAGAGCGTTAGAAAAAACTGAAAATACACTTCCACAGAAACGTACAAGTAGTTGAGTAGAAGCCAATCCTCTTTGAATCGCCAGCCAGGCTCGCCTTGGTTGTCCAATGCTGCAGTGATAGTATGAGAGTAGAAGAGAGCATTCGATTCCAGACAATGTAGTAGTGTAGTCATCGTCAGACGTGATCAAAGTCGCCACTAAAGGGATTAGATTTTTTGAGTTCGGTTGATCTGATCCAATGCTGAGAAGCAAGACAAGCGTGCCAAGATCAGACGGTGATCCATCGCGGATAATGCGCTTGCCCCAATCTGCAAAGGTTTCGTTTGGAGGATTGGCCAAAATGTGTGAGCGCCAAACGATCCATTGTTGCTCGTTTTTTTGAAGCACATTGTCGAGTCCCTCACCAAAATCTATGCATTTCAACAAACTCTTCCGCGTATGTTCGTCCTTTGAAGTCTTCGGGTCGGTCCAAGATTGTTTTCCAGCTTTTCTGAGTGTTTCCTCACTACAAACTCCATCTTTCATGGGTTCAACGAGGCTATAGGGAGTAGCTGGCCCCCCCGGATGAGAGTTTACATCCACTGTGGCCTGACAATTTGCAGGGGAGATCTGGAGCATTTTAGCGCAGGCACGAAAGGATCCCGAGTGCGTTGGATACCTACTACATGGTTATCAAACAATCGCATAAGCGGTGGCAGATTGACTTCTGGCGAATTTGCAGCGGATATAGGGGTGGAATACTCGACATCATCGATGTAAGCCTGTGGCTGACTGGCTGACTCGACAACCTGTCCTGCAGCAAGTGTTTGGACAAGTGACTCTAGCTCTGAGATTCGCTCTCGCATGCTCTTCGTTCTTTGAGATGATGCGCTCCCATTGTTGGAAAACTGCTCAACGCAGTCGCTCCCTCGAAAGTGACATTCTTTACACCTATCCTGGCCAGCAATGGAGATGCATTTCACCTTGCGCCTTCTGCCTATTGTGAAGCAGGTCTTAGCTGCTTTAGCTAGTTATGACGAAGGTAGCGACACTTACACTCAGAGCAGCTGTGGGTTCCTTTTCGCATCTTTTGCATTGGGACTCGGTCTCGGATGCGTCTTTCGGTCGAAAGCGTGGTCATGTTTTCTTCTTCACTTCGTGTTTATGCTCGGATGAGCCGATTAAGATTTACGGAAGCACTTGGTTGGAAGAGGGAATTGGGACGGGAAGAAATGGGTAGACTTTTCAGGGGCGAACGTGATTTCCTTGTGTGAAACCTGCATTCGTCCGAAATATTCGGAGGTGGATCAGTACGCTACTACTAGGCTAAACTCAAAAACACATCTTAGCCTTGCGCACGTACGTCTTATGCACTAGTACTTTGCAACTCTACATTGTATCAGCCACTATTCCGACCATGGGCGACTAGCGCTGCGCATGACGAAACTGTGATAACTACCCGATTGAATATGCGCTAGCCCAAATAGGCGAAAAAGTCATAAATGCATTCAGGACACCTTGAGAGCACCTTTCCAAAATACTCGAAAGACCCTGATGCTATACCCTAGTCTGGATTATATCGCCATAAAATGGCTGCCAAATCGCTATAGCATGGGGTTTGGCGTCATGGAAATTTCAATGAGCTAAACCTGATACCCGTTTCTGCTAAGATGCATAGCGCAGCTCTACTTAGCTATAGTCGGACAACTTAATTTCTGCCCCATATCACAATTAGTGTGTAAAGACTGAACGCAGTCATGAATCCAGCTTCAGCTAGCAACAATTCTGTGATTTCCTCGAGAATTATACTTAAACACTTTCTCGGCATCTCCAGTGATATTGTCGTGTGACCCTTGCATGGACCAACGGCCCGATATTAACCATGGCCCCACTAAATCGGAAGCGTTTTCGGACGAACCGAATCCCAAATTCTTTATTTTTTATCATGTAATGTAACTCAAGCATGCATAATGACATCTCTATGGCAGCGTATGTACAGCGACCCCTACTCAGAGATTTTCGAATTATAGAGCTTTAAACTTATAATCTCACAAGATAGTAGCAATGCACTTGGATAACCATGAAGTGAACACAATAATTGAAGTGACGTCTCCTTGACCTGACTTTCCAATCTATCATTCAAAGAACTTACGTCTTGTCTTAACACATTCACTCCCACATCATTCTGCTTTATCTAATTCTAACTAGAGTAGACTACAACAAAATAATCAGTGCAACTTTAAAAGCTCAACTGATTGTAGTAGGTTTCAGTTTTGCCCGACCTCTTAGGACTCTTGAAAATTTCAGGACCTCTGATTGACTCTCTTACTACATGGTGCAAACTAGAGTCTTTTGGTTCCTTGGGGCACTATTGAATCTACCTGCGAGCCCTTTACTAGGATAAGGATGGATTAGGTTTCAGAGAAAGCCACCAAACAACCGGAACCGATGGAAAGTACCTTCGGCCCAGATGTCGGAGACTGCTAGCTTCGGAGGCAACCGGCATCTCCGCTTGATATGTGTCATGGGTATTGTTAGTAACGATTCTTTAGAGTGATCGATGTGGTATTTTTGGTATAAGATGAGTGGTCTGGCCTCGTTTCATTTTTGAGACAATCTCCATCATATCTCATCTCAACTTCTTTATTGTAACTACCTTTAACATCACTTCACAATAACAACTTGCCGCGATGATTTCTTCCAAGCAAGACGTGTTACAAAAGTTTGGACAGGAATACTTTGCAGTCCCTAAAACGTGCAAAGCGGGAGTGGTGGTGAATGAGGGTCCTGATTTCGAAGTCAAGATCGAAGAAGTCGAAGTTCCGCAGCCAGGTACCCTACTGAGGCCTCATGGTGGTCGAAAAAAAAACTATGTTTCTAACGTTTTATACTCAGGATCTGAAGAAATTCTTGTAAGAATTAATGTAACAGGCCTTTGCAGATCCGATTTGTCGTTCATGGGGGGGGACTATGGAAGAAAAATGTCGCAATTTGGTAATCGTTGTGCTGGACATGAAGGTGCAGGGGTCGTGGTAAAACTTGGTTCGAATGTGAACAACTGGGAAATTGGTGATCGCGTTGGCATCAAAGGTCTTCGTGATGTGTGTGGACTATGTGAACATTGTCGCCGCGGCAGAGACAATCACTGTCCAATCGCAAGTGCTCACGGTTTCACACATCCAGGTACTTTGATGATCGAGCTGCCTTTCTTTATGGACTTCTTGCTAACCACATAAAAAGGCTCATTTCAGCAATACATCACGACGTCTGCACGCTATGCAACGCGTATACCAGATGGTGTCTCCGATCACTTGGCCGCCCCACTTATGTGTGCCGGCATCACGGCTTACCGATCCCTCATGGAGTCGAACTACAAGCCAGGCAACTGGGTCGTTTTCCCTGGCGGAGGTGGCGGTGTTGGTATCATGGCTGTTCAAATTGCAAAAGCCCTGGGGCTTCGAGCTATTGTAATCGATACGGGTGATGAGAAGCAATCAGTAGCTCTTCAGAACGGTGCTGAGGTGTTTCTCGATTTCCAAAAAGTCGCCGATATCCCCTCCGAGATTGTCAAGATTTGTGAGGGCATTGGGGCCCATGGTGTGGTTGTCACTGCTGCCCAAGCTTACTCAAGCGCTATAAGCTACATTGGTAGTAGAGTGGGTGCTAGGATAATGTGCATTGGAATGCGTAAGTGGCTTACTATATTGCAATTCCTGGAACATTGCTAATATGGATACAGCAAAACAGCAGATGCTTGTTGGCGGCGAAATTCACAAGATTGTCATGCAGAATTTGAGCTTCGTTGGTACTTTGGTTGGTCCAGCTTCAGATGCGGATGAAGTTCTGGATTTTGCCAAGCGTGGTTTGATTAAGCCAGTAGGTGAAGTACTGCCTCTCTCTAAGCTACCAGAATCGATCAAAGATCTACAAGAAGGCAGAGTCATCGGAAGAATTGTGGTTGATTTCAACTCTCCTTAGGAGCCAACTCTATAGTGTTAGAATCTAGATATATGAAATATAACAGTTATCTTTCTTACTATATACCTTACTTTCTCTTAACATTATATAGGTGCCTATAACTTAAACTTATTTTTCTCTATTTGCTCTATATATAACTAGTGTATTAAATTAATTAGCTTACAAAAGAATAGTAGGCTATGCTCTAATCTACTATAATTAGATGTTAAAAAACTAATATCATAGTAATATTATCGAATTTAGATAAACCCTAGTAAGATCTTTATTATAGCTCTAGAAAAGAATTATATATAGTTATATGTTACAAGTAATAAAACGAACTATCTTCTTAATAAGTGATAAGGTAGCTAAAGGCCTAGAGACGTCTACGTTAAAAGATAGTAATTATTATAGAGTAAAGATTACATAACTTAGCTGTCTACTAAGAATAGCATACTAGAAGAATATAAGATACTATATTCTTCTAAACCTTCTATAAAAGAATACTTCTACGAGATACTAAGGAGAATAAGACTAGAAGTAATAAACATATAAGGATAGATAGATTTTATTATTACTGTGATGGGCTACGCCCTTGATGATAACTTAGCTATGCCAAGTAGCGATTAGCGCGGCGCGCGCGCTGATTCCGAGTATATATCCAGCTACCATGACAACGAGATAAGCTTGTTGTCTTGTGCATACCCTTTGGTACACCGCATGGCGCGAGTAGCTGCGCGCTCGGTTATTTTAACCCGCCCGTTACAATTACTCTTATTGTTATGGGCTGGGCCTTGTAGAGAACTACTAGGGGCCAAAGATTATTGTATTACTTAGGCTATAGAGAAGGTTGAGGGTCTATCTACTTATAGTATCTATTAGGCTGGTAAATGGGTAGCCTCTACCCTACTACTAAGTAGAGAGTATAGAACTGTGTTAATAAGCTGTGATAAAAGTATCTAATTGGATAACAATCTACCCTACCACTACCACTACCCAACGCTTGGCATAACATCTAGGTAGTGGTAGAGGTAGGGTCGCTAAGAGATGGGTAGTGGTAGTTAATTGTAGGGTCTTACGTAATTACTACCCTACCCTACCCTACCCAACTCTTGGCGGCCCTACCCTATATCGACCACTACCCATTTACCACCGTAGTATCTATGCTACCCCCACTTTCTTTTCTGGCCTAAATAAGGTAGGTATAACCTACTCCTTAACACTTATTATAGTTAACTTAAATTATACTTTCTTACTAGTTACTTAATGTTACAAGCAACAAGAAGGATTCTCTCCTTGACAAGAGACGAGAAGGCAAGGAGCCTATGGACGTCCACGTCAGAAGGTAATGGACATCGCGGGGCTCGAGGTCACGTGATGTGCCATCCCGCCACGAGGCAGAAAGATGGGATGGACGGGATGGCAGGACTGGAAGCAATGAGGATATAAGGATGGATGGATTTCATTATTACTCTCGTTGTGGTCAACTCAAATTGTACTTTCTTACTGTAACGGGCGGGTTAAAATAACCAAGCGCGCAGCTACTCGCGCCGACCGGTGTACCAAAAGGTATGCACAAGACAACAAGCTTGTCTCGTTGTCATGATAGCTGGATATATATACTCGATATTGGCGCGCGCACGTATCGCAGCGCCGCTCATAAGGGCATAGCCCATCACACTTACTAGTTACTTTACTTAACAAGATTGTTACCTGTTAGTCTATAGTAATATAGATTAGGTTTGTCAACCCTTTGTTACCTTCTACTAAAGCACCCTAATCTACTGTCTCGCCAGACAATTACCTCACGGAACACTAGCGTAAAGCTCACCGGCCTTAGTGTGGGACCCGGCAAGAGAAGTATAGACCCGAACCCCGTGTAACACTTAACTTTATAAGATTAATACTCATTAGTCTATTTAATATAGATTAGGAATTATAAACTTATTATTATCTATCTTATAAGTACGCCTACTCTACTATATTACTAGATAAATACTGTATAGCGCTGCTTACGTTATCGTACTCGCTCTAACCCGGACCGAGCTTAGAGAGGTATTAGCACCTAACCCCGTGTAAAATACTAGCGCCTCTAGAAATATCTACTTAATTTAGTTAAAAGCTTTTGTTGAGAGTATAGCTCAAGTGGAAGTAATATAAGACTTCCAGTGTCAAGCTTTTTGTTAGTTAGTTTTCGCAGATAGAGAGACAGTATGCAATAGGACAGTAACTTGGGCAAGTAGAATAACTGTGTATTGTACTTGTACTCAGAATTTCAGTTGAACACATCAAGCTATAAGGGCTCGATGCTTATACTATATACTAAGGAGATAAAGCGATCGTGTACGATCATAGAGGTAATCGTGGACGATCAGGTAGAAGTCGTAGTTCTAATTGGTGGTTACGTGATCATGTACGATCAATAAAGTGATCGTTGACGATCGCACCTTGATTGGCTGGATGCATCTGATCGTGTACGATTAGTCACGTGACTACGGCGTGGTTAAAGGATTGCGGCGCAGTCCATCCTTTGGATCCTCCAAACTGGTTACTTGTAAGCAGCTTGCCTTGGATCATAACAGCTTTCTAATATTCTTATTTCTATTTGATCTATTTTCTTCTCTATTACGTCTATAGGAGATATAGTAATCTTTGAATAATACCTAATAAACTTTTAATAATAATTTATAAATTTTAAAAAGAACTAACTAACGTGTTCCACCAGTAAGCGGCCCACCCCAGTAAGTGGCCCACCCTACCAAACCTAACACGACTCTCCACACAATCACCATAATGCCGCGACAATAGCGCTCTATATAGACTTCTCGTGAAGCTAGAGTCCTTCTAGCATCTTATGCGCTTTAAGAGAAACGTGTAATAAGCTAGCGTTAGGCTGCCATGCTATACGACGCTCTACGAACGACGCTCCAACGACGCCTTTATAGTACCTAGCCGCGATTAGAGATAGCTTCTATTAATCGCAAGCTATTAGCTATTGAAGAGTAGTCTCTTATTTAATAGATCCTAGAGCTAGATTGATGAGGCTTTCCACCCCATATCATTGACGTGCGACAAATAGTAGACGCTCTACTCGCCGCGCGTAGCCAAGATCCACCTCCACCACCTATCGGCAAGAATTAGGTATCGCGCTTTATCCAAGGCCACCCAGAGCTTCAGATAAAGTAGACTAGACGATTACACAGTCAGCACGCCTCCTACGAGGATCCTGCTATAATCACAGCGTAGTTTAAGCTAGTAGAGGAGACGCGCCAGACGTACAGCGTTCTTAACTAGGATATCTACAACTTTAATAAGACTAGATTTGCGATAGGCGTCGCTATAACGTCAAAAGTAGTCACTAGCGCTAATAGAGTCGGTAGAGCAGTCGTCGTCCAGCTAGGTAATCGCGAGTAGGTGACAGCAATCGAGTGCGTCAACGCGTCTAGCTAGTCTCTACTACCGTTCGTAATCCTGTCTAGTAAGGTCCACTAGAGCAGCTAGTATCGCAACCTCCCACTTAACTAGACTATCGCCGTCTCAGATAATGGCTAGACAATAGACAAGCTTAGTGTAGAGTGGGTAAAGCACTTCAACCAGCATACAGCTACTCGTACAGCCGGAGTCTATCGTCTACTTATTCTTAACAGCCATAGCAGCCACGCTACGCTAGAGTTCAATTAGTACTGCGCTAATAATAAGATTATTACTCTCTATATGCCGCCTCATACGTCGCACCTCCTCTAGCCTCTAGACGTAAGCTGCTACTCTCCACTAAAGCGCGCGTACGGACGCGAGGTCGAGGAGCTCACCCGCCACGGCGTCTACTATATTAACAAAATAGACTTTCTTATAGCTTATACACGAATCCGGCCAGTTATATTTACGCAGCAGAATATCCAAGCAGGCTTTCAGGCGACAGGGCTTGTCCCTTTCTGTCTAGATCGCGTCCTGTCATCGCTAACTGTTATCCAGACGCCGTCTCCACCACCAACAGCTATAGATAACAATATTACAGCGCAGGCAGCAGCGCAGACAGAGACACCGCATACAGTAGCAGAGCTTCAGCAGCAGGTACGCTATCTCCAAGAGCGACTACGCCGGCAACCAGAGAGTCCAACAAGTATTGCAATACGCCAGCTTGCTAAAAGCGCTCAGCTTGCAATGCAATTAGCGACGATACTTGCAGAGGAGAATAAGAAGCTACGTGAAGAAAATCAGCGTCAGCGACAGAAGCAGGATTAGCAGCGTCAATATATTGCTTCTAGTGGAGCTCTCTAGGTGCGACAGGCTCAGCAGCTTGCCGCAGAGGCAGAAAAGGTAGTTGTAGAGGCTGAACAGGGTGAGAGCAGTCAGCGACGTCGGCGCGCGCCGCCGACGTACACAAAGTGCCATGTTCAAGGACACACAAGAACTCAATGTAGAGCTAGATAATAAATTATATTTTTTAAGTTTTATCTTATTCTGTTACGTTGTTGTGGCTCAATTGCGCAGAACGTTAGGTCAAGTTTGGTGGGGTGGGCCACTTACTGGGGTGGGCCGCTTACTGGTGGAACACGTTAGTTAGATATCTTTAATAATCTCAGAGGTTAACTAGTTATAATAACATATATTGTGGCACGATACGTAACCGAGCTTAAAAGATCAGAGGGGCAACTCGCAATTGAGTAGATAGAAGTAAGCTAATATTTAATCGCTGCAAAGGATTGATTAGAGAAGGTGCCTATCTACCTACGAAAGAAAATCGGAATATATACTATGAGCTAGTCACGTGATACTAAACCACAATATCTATTAAATGTAATAGCTAAGATATGTTTATAAAGAAAGTAGTAGAATTATAAACTATAGTTATAATAGAATATTGGTATAGCGCTCTAGTTCCTATAATCTCGCTGTATCGTCTCTTATCCATCTCTCCTATCTTATTACCACCTCGCATTTATTTCACCTCGATCTTAACTCTTATTGATAGAATGTGAACATTCATTTCGTGGCCGTTATCGTTAGTATTTCCTCCATAGGTGCCTATAAGGTAGCAAAATCTTTTTAAGAAAGTATTCGTGTGCCGCGATAGCTTGGTTGTACTGCGCTGCGCTGCCTAAAAGGTTTTTTATACTTTATATCATTATCTAAGAGCCGAATAGCTATTTAATAGTAACATAAATGGTACAGCTGTAGAGCTACAGTTAGAGAGCCACATATATCAGATATGAATTCTTATTGAAATGTGAGCAGGCGGAGGTATACTGAGTTCACAAAAGCACTTCGTTGCTATTGTGATAGATTCGTACTGTTGAATCGAACCCAAATTTCTTCAGACATCGTGCTCTAACCATTGAATTCTTCTGTAGTGGACTATGTATCTAAAACTCGAAGCTAAGAGGGGTACTTCGTAAAAATGGGACTTGCTAGTAACCCAGTGCATTCGTAGAGTGTCTGTGGAATCAAATATTCATGCTTCCATGCGTTACTAATGTAAGATAGAGTTTTGGCTTCATAGAGATGTACTTACTTGATCTGAACAGTCTTTGCCTCAAGATATGCCATAAGCCCATCTCGGCCCAACTCTCGGCCAACACCGCTCTGTTTCCATCCTCCGAATGGTGCTTGAACATCTGGAAGGAATGATTGATTAACACCAACAGTGCCACAATGCAATTTGCTAGATGCACGTAGTGCCCTGGACATTGATTTTGTGAAGACCGTCCCTTTGCAAGATCAGTATTCGGGTTCGCAAGGAAGCACATGGTAGAACGTACCTGATAGGCCAAAACGTGTGTCGTTGGCGAGTTCTATGACTTCTTCCTCTGAATCAAAGACTCGCACTGTACCGACAGGTCCAAATATCTCTTGCGTATATATCGTAGCATCTGGCGTTGGGTTGCAGAAAAGTGTTGGCTCAATGAAGTATCCCTTCTCACCCGTTCGTTTTCCCCCTACTAGTAGTTCAGCTTCTGATTTGCCAGCCTCAATGAAAGACATGACCCGGTGATAATGGTCACGATCAACCATTGGTCCAAGCCCTTGGAATGATGAAAAGGACTCCTTGAGGGCCTCTGTAAACTTGGCTACAACTCCGCTTTGGACAAAGATTCGAGAAGATGCTATATCAAATCAGCCAAGCATTTGATTGGAGAGGAAAATATTACCAATACAAGCCTGTCCGCTGTTGACTAGAAGTCCGAGAGTACAACTATAGAACGAATGTCAGATATGTTTTTTCTTCCAACATTCCCTGAGCATGCTTACTATAATACTGCATTCGCGATATCTGCATCGTCAAAGACTATAGCCGGCGATTTTCCACCGAGCTCTAGGGTACACCGTTTCATGTTGCTGTCCAAAGCCATTTTCTGGATCTTGATACCAGTCTCCACTGAGCCGGTAAAACTAATCTTGGAGATCTTTTCATGTTGTGCTAGTAAGGCACCGGTGCTGCCTGGTCCACTCAGGATCTGCACGACACCAGGGGGGAACCCTGCCTGTATGATAAATTCACCCAGAGCGGCAAGTCCAAGAGGCGCTCTCTCCGAAGATTTGAAGACTATCTACATGGAAAGGTTTAGTTATTTGAATAGGTGGGTATTAATGCAGAGGAGGGACTCTATTTCCTTGCGTCTTTTTCAAACAAGGCAAAAGGATGTTGTTCCACATACCGTGTTTCCTGCTGCTAGAGCTGGGCCTGCCTTCCATGCAAATGTGCTGTTCAGTGGATTATTTTTTACTCTGCTTGGGATGATAAAGATTCTTAATGGGATGATACTAACGTGAAAGAAGCATTCCATGGGGCGATCCCGGCACACACGCCGAGTGGCTCGTAATTGACGAGAGTGAATGCAGACGACCCCTCCGATCGGAAGGTCTGTCCCGATATTTTGTCCGCCCAGCCAGCATAATCTGTGGTTGATCATCGGAAGGAGTTCTCACTGCGAGGATCGATTTTGTTACTCACAACGCAGGGCACCAACTGTAGCTCCAATGGTGCCAGGACAGTAGGCCTTCGGCAGGCCCATAGAGATGTGTTCCAGTACCCAAAGATCCTCTGCATTATTTTCAATTAGTTCAGCAAGCTTGTGGAGGCAGTTTGCGCGTTGGGCAGGCGTAAAACCGCTCCAAGGTCCACTTTTAAAGGCATTGAGAGCACCACTGACGGCTGCATCAACGTCGGTTGAGCTTGCCACAGGCATGGTGTTTGTCACGAGACTTTCATCGTTTGGATTGTGAATGCTAAAGAACTCTCCAGATGTAGCATCAACGAACTAATAATTGGGAAAAGCCAGTCAGTCATGTCCTCAATTTACAGGATGCAAGGTTCTCAATAGGAACGTCTTCCTGTCTAACATGAACGAATGGCGTATTGATCATACGTACTTCATTGTTAATGAACAATTTAGTTTTGAGTAGTCGTGGAGAAAGGTTGGACATCTTTAATGTAAATCTGGAAGCTGGTATCTGAAGACACTCGAATTGTTACTAATATACATAGTTGCTGTTCAAGAGTAGAGTATTTATGATCTAACGAACTAGCCTTTAGCGTTACATTCGGGTGAAATGCAAGGCTTTAGTCCGAACTTGCCACTTGGTCATGTATCCGAATGTTTTCGGACGAGCATTCCTTAGCGCATATTGTCTATGCGCGGCATTTCGATATCGATTTCGGACGTTCTGTACAATCTGCTTTCATTAGCTTCATTTGAGTACGGACATTTTGGTCCGAGCGAATTTACTCACAAGTCGGCCGGTTTCATAGTGGGTCTCGGATTTGCAATCGTATTTGTCCGAGGGGAGGCAATGTTGTATATAAATGAGTGTTAGGCATTCTTTAGGTCCTTCAAACAACATCTACATGTTTAAAGCAATCATGGAGGAATTAGATCTATCTCTCAGTTTTATAAAGTCTCTCCCGATCTCGACAAGGCTGGCTATAGGCGGTGTAGCCATAACCGCTATTGTAAGGACGCTTCTATCCACTGGCATTCAACACTGTCCTAACTTGTCAAGATACTCACCAGATTCATATTTCAAACCGTGTACACTGTGTACTTCCACCCTTTGTCAAAATTCCCTGGGCCCAAGTTAGCAGCTTTTTCGAACATATACTACTATTGGAAAGAATGTACGGGTGTTATGCAAACTTGGGTCGATGACTGCCACAAGCAGTATGGCGATGTGGTACGCCTCGGTCCTGACCGCTTGAGCTTCATCAATGAACAAGCATGGAAAGATATTTACGGCCATCGCACCAAGGGTAAAGAGGCTTTTGGAAAGGATCCCAAATTTTACAACAAGGCCCACGGCGCAGAGAATATCTTTGTTATCATCGATGAGCAATACCACGGTCAAGTCCGGCGAATTTTCTCTCATGCCTTCTCCGACAAAGCACTCAAGGAGCAAGAGCCCATGTTGAAGAAGTACGTTGACATGCTCGTCGCCAATATGCGTAAAAACGCGCATAAGAAAGGTGACATGGTCAAATTCTACAACTTCACAACGTTCGACATTATGGGAGACCTAGCCTTTGGAGAACCCCTCGGTCTACTGGAAAATTCAGATTATACCCCATGGGTCGCATCAGTTTTTGGGTCGGTTAGACTATCTTCTTACGCCCACCTTGCCCTCGAGTGGCCGTGGATCGGTACATTATGGAAGCTCTTCGTCACGAAATCACAGCTTGAGCAAGAAAGAATGCATAAACAACACGCAATCGAGAGGGTCGATCGACGCCTACAAAAGGGCAACGAGCAACCCGACATCTGGAACCTGATTCTCAGCCAGGGAGAAGACAAGCGCCTGCCACTCAACGAAATGTACTCCAATGCAGATCTGTTCATGATTGCCGGTACCGAGACCACCGCTACGCTTCTGAGTGGACTCACCTATTACCTGCTCAAAAATCCAGACAAGTTGAACAAATTGGTGCAGGAGATTCGCAGCAGTTTCACATCAGAGGATGAACTTACGATCGAGAAATTGAGACAACTTAAGTACCTCGCTGCTTGCTTTGAAGAGGGTCTTCGTTTGTATCCGCCGGTTCCGAACGGCTTGTATCGTGTGGTTCCACAAGGCGGTGCTAATATATGCGGAGAATACGTACCAGAAGGCGTAAGTAATTACCACATCTACCAAAGGATAACAACACTCTAACGAAACCCTAGGCACGGGTCTGTGTAACTCAATATTCCATTTTCCACTCAGAAAAATATTTCAAGGATCCTCATGAGTTTGTTCCGGAGCGCTGGATGGGCGACAAGGCTTATATCGATGACCACCGAGACGCCGTGCAACCCTTTTCATTTGGACCGCGAAATTGTCTTGGGAAAAAGTAAGTCGAACCCTAATTGATTCATGACGCAAGCTTCTCTAACAGCAAATGTAGTCTTGCATACCACGAGATGCGCCTTATCCTAGCACGTGTTCTATGGAATTTTGACTTGAAGCTATGCAAAGAAAGCGAGAATTGGAAAGATCACATGACCTATACGCTTTGGGACAAGCCACCACTTATGGTTGAATATACTCCAATTCGCTAATATGTAGCAAGTGGCCTGGTCTATGGTTTTCTCAAGATGATATGAATCAACTTACCCTAGGTGTTGTTTTGTTTTGTTATGGTACCTTACATAGGCTTCCTTTGCTTTTCTATCTTTCTAGACCAATCAATATCGTTTAGAGGCGACGCATCCTTCTTTGAGAAATTCGTAATTGTTTTGAAATCGTTACCTTTTAACTGCAAGAATTACTTCCACTGCGATCGCTGCCAGTCTTTGCAATTTAGTCGGCCAGCTGTATGTTTTTATAAAATGTTTTCTTTGTTATTCTATCACATAAGTTCCAAAAGATGAAGCCATGGCTTGTATCTGTTGATGTCTATATCAAAGTGAATATGAAAAATTCGTTTTTCCCGAATCTCTCAGCGTATGTTACAGAGTATTCAATACATACGACCATTACGCAATATACCACAGCTATGCTACTATTTATTGATCTATGATTACAATAGAATGAACACCTAGCGAAACATGTACATCGCTCCACCTATCCCACCGCCTGGATCCTTCTTTACAATCCTCATTTCAGTTGCGCATTTTGCTCAGCACCGTGGCAGCTTCACGGGAATATTTGCAACGCATCCTAATGCTCTCTCCAACCTTGTAGAACAAGAATGGAAAGGGTACACAAGCGAGAGTTAGAAATGCGGGGATAGATGAGGCCCAATGTATACCCAGATTTCGGTACATGTAAGGCGTGAACAGCGGGAATGCCGCACCAAAAAGTGAGCGAAGGACTGAGCTGGCAGCCATCACTGATGCCGCATATATAACGTACGAGTCGATGAGATAATTGACGCTCGATATGAAGACCACCACCATCCCAAAGCCAAACGGGGCACTGCCCATGATGCTGACGATCCAGTGTATGTTTGGACCGTTGGTCCAGGCGAACCAAAAGAGGCCGACGGGTATGGCGATGCTGCCAACGAGTGCAGGTGGTAATCTTGCTTCTGGATCAAGATATCCAGTCGGTGAATTTGCCATGTTACGAGCATAACGTTTGTTTTCCCAGAACAGATAGACTATTGCAAAGGACATACCTACTGCAACTCCGATGAATGCGAGACCCCCAATCCCTGATGACCAACCCCGACCGACTTGGTAAACGATAGGGAAAGCTGGGAAGAACATGTAGAGTGCTCCATATATAATTGCAGTGTATACAGCCAACAAGAGGACTATTGGTTCGCAGAACAACAATATCCAGGGCCGGATCAATGCCGTGGTGAATGCTTCAGATACGGTTTTCTTGCCTCCTTCAAGCTCGACCTTACTTTTGAAAGCTTTTGAAGTGACTTGAGAAAGTTTTGCGGCTCGTTTGCTCAAGAGCACAGGTGAATACGTCTCAGGCACAACTAAGGCACAGAGGATCGCCATCACTCCTGTGAAGATAGCGATTACGCCTTGTATCCAACGCCATCCGACTGTTTGGCCAACAAATCCACCCACTGGATAGGGTCAGCATCGCTAGATTTAATTTTTATGTGCAGAACTCACCAATGGGGCCAAGCGATGGGCCAAGAAACGGAGCCGCTGCAAACAAAGTGTTTGCCAGTCCTCGTTGGGACGATGGAAATATGTCCGCGAGAACACCGCCGCCATTCGTCAGCGGCGATGAGCCCAAAGCACCAGCCAAGAATCGCGTTACAGCTAGAGTGGTCATGTTTTGAGAAGCCGCTGAAGCGGCACTGAATGCAGCAAGAAGAAAAGCAGAACCAATCGTGATGTACCGGCGTCCATAAATTTCTGTATTCAATTAGCGGATAGCACGCCGATAGATGGGTGCGAACAGGCTGACCACTTAAAGGTGCCCACACCAGGGGCCCGATAGCAAAACCTAAAACGAAGAGCGCGATTCCCAACGTGGCGACGATTTGACTGACACCAAATTCTGTCCTTATTTCACGGATACCGGGAGCATAAGCCGATGATGCAAACGACACAGCAAGAGTCATCATTGCTACAATGGCGGTTATCGTCCACTTTATGCCAATTGGAATATTCATGGGATCGCAAGGATCATTTGGCAGCCATTTTATGACATAAGGGTCGTCTGAAGTGCCGTTTCCGTCATATTCAGCGTTGACGATGGCATCGTTGAGTATTGTTTGATGCAGAACGCGTTTGAAGTGGGGTATCGGACTTGTGGGCCGGCTGCCATTGTTCGACTCGCTTTGATTCATGTTACTAACCAAGTGGTCGCTCGTGTCATTCGCTAGTTGATCAAGACTGGATTTTGTATGATTGTATCCGAAATTTTGTGAGACCAGAGCAATAGGGAGGTGAGTTTGACAATTTTCTTGCTGAAATGAGTTGCTTTGTTTTGTATGCCCTACTTTCAAGACAGCCTCTTCACTGATATCTCGGATCGTCCGGCATTTCCGAACCCGCTAGTCTTAAAGAGTTAACAACAGAGCTCGGGTGTCAGGATCCGAGAACAAATTCGACCGAAGACTGCAAGGCGAGTATTGCTGGTCGTTGGTCCGAGAAATGATGCGATTGGTGGATCTCTACTACATACCGTATCTAAAGGCGCTATGATTGTTTGGGTCACCAACTGCCACCACTATTGTCACTAACCTGTCTACGCTGCGACAAGATTGATTGAAGCACGGTAATGCTGAATTTTAAGCCACCAATATCTTGTGTCCTAACGAAGAGGGTTTGTATGCTATTGACCAGGAAAAGTGCGTTTACGAGTTTTGAGACGGTCAAAAATCAATATTTTTGAATATGTCATTACTACAGTTTTCCATGGGTGATTAAGTCTTCGCAAATAAAAATTTCCATTAACTAGTTGACATAGGCGTTTTGTTTTAGTTGGATTGCTACAAGATTCCCATGCATAGCTAAATCAACGCTTTTCTTGCTTCTTTCGGTCTTGCTTGCATGCTTGGAACTGTGATGTACTATTGTCTTGGGCTCCCAGACCTGTGTTTGTGGCTTGTGGCGACCGGGCTCTGTTCTGAATCCATGCAACGATTATTAATACATACTAAATGTCTCACCCAAGCCAATTACGATGCTGTGAATAAATTTGGAAATTAGAACTGATGGGTGTGGGCAGTGATAAGGATTATGTACATGAGCATTGCGTGCGGTATGCTATGTCGGATGTGCACATTCACCACAGTGTTGACGGTTCGCTCGGCGATCTCTTACAAGACCATTTTGGAAGAACAACCCGCCACACGATGACTACCAACGGACAATGATATGCCTAAGCTAACAAACTTTATCGGAAAGGGAATGCTGCAGCAAGCTCGTTCACTACATGTTGCTAGGGTTGGGTGGAGGTGGCTTGGACCCTACGAAGCTCATGTAACGCTGCAGGTTTGTCACCGGTTAGTGAACGTCAAACATAAAGTAAATAAAAGGTGATGGTTCGATTTTCTCATTTTGGAGCGTGCTGTTGTAACCTTGGAGTGACGTGTCCAAAGTGGCGACTGTATTGGGTCATGGTGGTTGGATGGCTAAGCATCGAATGTCGTTGAGACCAAACATATTCACAAGCCGTGTAATGAAGAGATAGAGCCGGAACGATTGGACTGTCAAATTAATTTGGCGGTTCCACCGAGTTGAAGCAACACATAATGGTGAGATTCTGACTTGATCGTAGCAAGTAGGTAAAATCTATCCTTCCTCACTAGGACCGCAACAGCTTCGACTATTTCTTGTTCTAAAACCTCTCTCATACTCTGTCGCACACCATATTCGAACATGGAGAATATGAAAATATATCTAGCACAAAGGGAGGTATGGGTGGACGCACAAACGTTCCGTGCATGGTTTCCCAAACAAAAGTCTGAGATCTCAATCCATGGAGATCTCTGGGTACAAAGACTGCACAACTATTTCAACGGCCACTTCGGTATCCGAAAGGAAGTCATTAAGAAGACTTTGGAGCGATTCTTCGGCATACTCGGACCTTACGCGCAACATGGCAATGGGGAGACGCGACAACGTGTTCGTCAGGTCCTCCAGCACTATCTCGATCAGGAGTGCCTCAACAACGCATATCGGCCCAAAAACTTCCAATACTTGCGACACATATTCATCATTCTAGTGCAAGTGGCGCGGAAGTTTGAGTCCTCGCTACTAGACGAGGCGCTGTTCACTTTCTGGGATCATACCAAGAACAAGATTGACCGCCACGAGAAAAGCGAGTACTTGGCAGACTTGAAGAAGGCAGCGGAAAAGGTTCAAGAATCACATGCAGTCCGTCCCTTGGCTGCTTTCATACAACAACGTCATGGCAGGGTACGACCAGCACCTGTTGTGAAGTATGGACGTCGCAAAGTGGATTTCAGACTCGACGTCCCAGCTTTTGCCAACCCAGCATGTGCGCATCCCGCAATCGCACCCGTCAGATATCCTCGAGATGAGTATTTTGATAAGCTGGACAAGATCCAGTATCAGCAGCGGGAGATAAAGGAAACACTGGAGAATGTGAATGGAAAGCTTGACCGGCTCATACGTGGCGCATATTGACGGACATCATTCGGGGTTCTGGATGGTCAAAGAGATTTTCTTGCAGTCAGAGACTTTGTCCGAACGAAGAGAATGGGATATTAGTTCTACGGAGAAAAGAGGATTTTCCTTGGTTAGGCTAGAGTGAATTTAATGGACTTGGCATTTGAGTAGGAACGATAGGTTTGTACTGCCCAATTTGGAAAGCAGGGGCGACCATGTCGTATTGCAATATCCCTTCTAGAGTGATAGTTTCTGCTTTCGTAGTATACCACAGCGCAGCTACAACTCGCAAAGACTGGGCTCTGCGAAGTGAGATAGTGCTAAACCGGATGAGAGCAATGATAGTTCTCCAGAAGCTGGTAGTCATACTCTATATCCTTAGTAGCAAACTTGTGCAACCTAACCAGGACGGTGTATGACCAACAGTTCATGTCGGAAAGATTTGATTGGAGGTAATACTCACTGATAGGGCTAGGCCCTGAACCTAGTGTGAATGGTTGGATGGAACCATTAATAAATGATAGCATTTTTCTGTTCCAGTTGCGGCTGGAGTCTATTGGAAAACCTAAACATCGTGAAGAAACACATGATGGCCCCTTAAACCAATGATGTCCTGCCACGCAAAAAAAAAGCTCGTGGTCCCTCACTATGTTGGATGCACCGGACGCCTTGCTGACTCAATCAAATACGCTGAAATTGATGCAAAAGGAAGCCAAGTGGATTGGCGTTAGCGTAGATAGTGTATGACGAGCCAGCAGAAGAGGAAAAAGACAACGACGCCACCCCAGAAGATCCATTTGTCCTGTTTTGCTCGCCTCTCGACCATGCGTATCGTGTCGCCGCTAATGCCTAGGGTATTGGCAACCGTGTATAGCCTTCTCTGGGTGCCCTTGAGCATGTCCCTCTGTTGGCCAAGATCGCCGAGTACAGCTCTTCCCCTGTCGAGGAACTCGTCGAGCTGCTCCGAGGTTTTGTTGAAGAAGGTGTTTTCGCGCAAAAGATGGCCTTCACGATCGTATTGGCCGCCTTGTGGGGCGCCTGCCGAGTATGGGTTGGGTCGGTAGGGGGCATTGGGGTCGTAGGGTTGGGAGGGCGCAAAGGCTGAGTGCTGGGCAGCCAGGTTGTGCTGTGCATAGGGATTCTCGGGCGTAGCTGTGTTATGAGGGCGCCGGCCTAGAAGTTCGGTGCGGGCTTCTGTGGTTTGCTGTGAGGGTGGTGAGTAAGCATTTGTCGCATGCGCTTCTGAACGCGGACGGTGATTCGAAACGTACAATGTCCTCGTTGGCGCTCTTTATGCGCTTGAAGCTGGCACGGTATTCATCCAACTCTGCCCTGAAGTTCTTCAATCTCTCCTGCGCCTTTTCGGCCTTTGTCTGCACCGGCTCTTGTCTCGCGAGCTTGCCATAGTCGTCGATGGTGCGGGCGAATGTTGCAAGGGAGACGTTGAGCTGGGCCTGGAGGTGCGGAGAGGGCGAGGCTGAATCCGCAAATTGATCCAAATCTTTCCGTATCGAGGTCGATTGCCGCAAGGCTGAATTGAAGAGGGCATTCTGTTTGCGACGTGAGCTTGTGTTATGCTATGTATACGCCACCAGACGAACCATTGCGAGCTCTTTTGGCTGTTTTGGCTGCGGTCGAGTGTGGAAGAATCCCGTAGTGATTGTATGCGAGAATATGTGCGCTCTTGAACAGCTGGTTCTGTATGTATTGGTGCCTTGTAGGCAACGTTTTTTTTGGTGACTTGACAGATTGCATCATGGCCACATGCAATCGTCGTCGCATTCCAGCGCTAACCCAAAGTGGATTGGATCAGGAATGCGAACACCATCCCGAGCGGCGCTCTAGGCTTGCTCACCTCTCAATTACATCGACACTAATCGCGTAGGCGCCTTCAACTACATTTCTCTTGGTCCTAGCAAATTTTTTTTTCCAAAACATACTGCTCGGCGCATGTTGATAACCCGCCTCACAGGAACGTGACATGCACACCAGCCGCTTATCGCAACCTGCTCGGCCTCGGCCATCCATCCAGCCAGGTCTTCTCCATGGCCAACTCTATATTTCCCCATATAAATTCCCATTCCCCTCCGTCTAAATCACGGGGGTCCAATCTTGACGTCGGTCTCTTCCCCTCCTGCCTATCCGGGTAATCGTCTACGCAATCCTTGCTCGCGGGACGCTCGCTATTTGCAACTGCGGATCCGGTGGCTACCACCAAACGCAAAAAGTGCAAGATGAAGTCGAGGCGCGATATCGTCGGCCAAAGCCTCTAACTGACATGGGAAGTTCGATAACTTTTCGACTTCCGAGCCGGAGTTTGATGTCATGGCATGCCGTCTTGCTTTCTTGGCCGCGGCCCATCCGGCTTTCTCTATTTGAGTCGCTGCCCTGAGAAAACCCAGATATCCCATCTTCTCCTTCTCAAACATAACCATGCGCTTGCTGTCGTTGTTGCGTGCCAGTACGCTGATCTCAGCGGTATGCGCGCATGATGTTCATGAGCGCGACCTTCCCCCTCCAGTTGCCATCAACGACCAGACGTACACTCAATGCGCCAATGCAGCATGGCCGCCCTCAAATGTCGGTACCGAACTCGTTCCACAAGCTCCGGATGATGAGATGCGTGCAATCTTAGATGAAGTGAGCGCTGCCAATATCCAAGCCACCATCGAGAAGCTTGTCTCTTTCGGAACTCGCCATACCCTTGCAACATACAATAGCTCAACGCGTGGTATTCATGCAGCCAGGGACTGGATTGCTTCTGAAATGAAAAAGTATGCCGATGAAAGCAATGGGACTATGACTGTCGAGGTCCAGAGCTACGTTCAGGGCGTGGCCAGCAGGATCCCGTTCCCGGTCACCATCTCGAATGTCTTAGCGACCGCCAAAGGAAGCCAGGATCCAAGCAGGGTATACGTCATGACCGGGCATTATGACAGCCGCGTCACCGACGTTCTCAACTACGAAGTTGATTCACCTGGTGCCAATGATGATGCTAGTGGGACAGCTAGTAAGTTCAGTACTGTATTTTTCGTAGAGTGGAGATTAATCTCGAATAGTTGCCATGGAGATTGCTCGTATACTATCCAAGCATCAACCAAAATCTACTATCATTCTGGGTGCTGTCGCTGGCGAAGAGCAGAACCTCTATGGCTCCACTTACCTTGCCGAGACACTACGAAATTCTAGCACCAACGTCGAAGGCATGTTGAACTGCGATATTGTCGGGTCCTCGACTGGCGACCGTGGACAAAAGGACCCCTTTACTATTCGCGTTTTTGCAGAGGGCGTATCACTGACGGGAATTGACAACCTTACACCTGCTCGACGCCTTCAAATCGGTGGCGATAGCGACACCTCTGCACGAGAGCTCGCACGTTTCTCCGCTGAAGTTGCTGCTAATGATGCCACCGGTATGAATGTTGCTATCATCTACCGTCTGGACCGCTTCCTGCGTGGTGGCGACCATACCGGTTTCCTTCGCGCTGGGTATCCTGCAATTCGTTACACAGAACCCAACGAGAACTTTGCTCATCAGCACCAAGACGTCCGCACTGAAAATGGGACTGTATACGGTGACCTGATTGAGTTTGTCGACTTTGAGTACACAGCGCGCGTTGGCAAAGTTAATCTTGCTACACTTTGGTCGCTCTCGCAAGCTCCCGGCATGCCGAAGAACGTAACCATCGACACAACTATACTCGATAATGACTCGCGAATCAGGTGGATCAAATCCGATAGTCCTGATGTGGCTGGGTATGAAATCGTCTGGCGGTCCACAACGGCCAGCTTGTGGACACACACAGTCGATGTGGGCAAAGTCGGCTCTGTGGTTCTTCCACTGAGCAAGGATAATGTCATCTTTGGTGTTAGGACGGTCGGTACTAACGGATATAAGAGTCAAGCTGTCTATCCCATTCCTGGATGAATTGACTCAGCAAGACCCATCCAAAGAGATTGAAGTCGAGAAAAATGTACTCAAACTCTGATGCCAGTCCTGATCGCATATGATTCAGTGTTCGTGCTTGAAACACATAGTATATGCATGACACAATGCAAAAGGTGGGCTTTTGCAGTTGGCTCCGTTGTGATTTCTGCTTTCTTATTGCCGCCTACCATAATGAATCTTGAGGGCTTATCCGAACCAACGCAAAGATTATCTTTATTAACTAGCCCTGAAAATTGCTTTGGGTTTCGGTCTCTCAGTGTCTATTCTTTCTTCAATGAAATTCATACTCTTCTTCTCAAGTTGCGAGGCATACCTATTTGGCGTCACATCTTCGTACCCTGTACGGCTCAAGCCAGACTTATGTGCCCATTACATCCAAGTACCAGCCATCTCTGACCTTCATTGCGTTGAGCATGGACTCTCCGCATCTTAAGTGCGAGATGAGAATACGCCCGAGTGAACGCTTGTCGTACTATGGCCACATTCATATGCGTTCTCTATCGTGGACATGAACGAGGTTGCTTTTTAGTTCACCACACTTAAATACTTGTTAGTGGCTTGGAAACCATGGGAGCCTACTATGTGGTGCGTTCGCGAAGATCTGACTATCGCGACGGATTACGCTTCCGACCAGATCTGGAATGACAAAGGGACTGGGGCCACGGATGCTGTTTCTGTTTAGAAAATCGTCTGCCTCAAAATGAGTACGGAAGGGATGGAGAAGATCGTGGTCCTTGATGATCTATGCAGGGCCAACTCTAACTACGAAATGCCTCCCGTCAGACTCGCTAGGATCCTTGGACCACCATGCCCAAAGAACTGCAAGGAATTTAGGGAAAAAATATCGCAATTCACCAAGGACAACATCCCCATTGCTGATCAGACGTTCAATGAGCTGCCGCAGTGTGAGGTCATACTGTCCTTCACTGCGTTCTCCGCAGCCACAGATAGGGCGAGCTTGGGTCTGATTGCTCATTCCCTTTTGCAAACCCACTAGGCGCATTGCATGGCACGTTGAAAATGTCCACCAAAACCACGGCTGAAAAGACATTTCCAACCCCAAGATTGTTACCAAGGGCATATCCTCCGAGCAGTCCAGCGAGGCGACGCATTCTGCAGGGGTATCCATCTCAGCATCCTTTGGAATCAAGGCTATAGGTCGAGGTGTAGACGTCAATCTCAACTACCAGTTTACGTCGACAACGTTCTCTTCGCAGGATGAACACTCAGAGTATACCCGCGAGCAACGTTACACCATTGCACCGCGTACGGCTACTATACTCCTAAGTGAGCGTGTGTGGATGCAGGCTACGCTCAGTGATGTTTCGGTGTCTCTACAGGAAATCGATTTTAACTCCACTGATAACATGAACAGGGTTGAAGCCTCATGTCGCTCCTGCGTTTCCCTCAATTGTTTGAATCGCCTCGCATTAGTTCACCATATTACGAATACACAATTTCCTCACTTAGTTTTAGAAAACTAGTCTTGCCTTTCGCACATCTTGTTAGTCATGATCAAATCGTACTGTCTATTCTATTGCCTGGGGTTTTGTTCTAATCTGCAAGACAGGTCACGAATGGGGTTAAACCTGGTGTGGTTTCACATCTCTGACTCGAGCTAGCCTGTTCGACGCAAGTATCAGATCCGCTAATCTACGCCTTAACTTGACTATAAGATATATGTAAGCGGAATCCGGGTGCTGAGGCCAGCATCCAAATTCTGTGCATAGTCAACTAAAACGCGCGGACATCAGCTACCTCAGCCTGCGCCATGACAACATGACTATTTCCACACCTCAGTACCGGGTACCTCAAATTGAGTGCACAGCTTACAATGTGACGGCGCGACGATGACTGGTCATAGCGCAGTCCAGGCTCACCGCGCACATGAGCGAAAATTATAAAACTTTCGCTTTCGATCGCCCGCGGCATGGCCAGCTCTTTTAGTCTTATGTTCTGCCCGCGCCTCCCGGTCCAGTAAACCGGCCGTCACTGCCCTGTTCCACGTCATATTTGTATACCTCTCTACCCTTGCATCAATCGCGTTCTCTACCATCTCCCCCGCGTGCTCAACCAGACGATCAAGTTCATCAGACAACGCAACCAACTTCTCCTGAACGACATTGTCAATCTCATCACCCAGCTCTTCTAGCGCGTCCTCTATCCGTTGTTTTATATCCAACTTCTCCTCTGCCACAATTTCGAGGAATTCCTCGTCGGCTGCCAGACGGAGAGAATTTGCATCATACTGCATATCGCTGAAAATGGTACTGAGCTTATTCTCAGCATGTTTGACGGCACGTTTTGTAAGGAGCGAGCGGAGTTGGTGGATAGATTTGAGTGGAGGCGCTGCTTTTGGGTGTGTTTTTGGATCGATAGAGGACGATGAGGATGGGGAAACCGAGCGGGAGCGGTCGATGAAGGAGGCGAACATGGCTGGGAAGAGGTTGAGCATTATGCTGCGGACGTTATTCTCTAACACGCATGCGTCATTTACGTCGGTTTTAGGGTTAGGTGGATACGAATTCTCAGCATAGGAGCGAGAATGCGCTGATGCGGCGCACAAAGATGTCATACGTGGTGATTCATCAATCATAGAGGACAAATTCGCTGGGCTGTTGGGCAACGATGCCGTAGTAGCCCTCTCTGTTGGCGAACCTGGAGGTATGAACAGGCGCTTTGTTGGCGGTGATGGACTACTAGATACTGCAGGATCATGCATCAGCTAAAACAATGCAGGCCATGCGAGTACCTAGGAACACTCACCCCCTCGGGGCCGCTTGTGCGTCGCCTTTGTGTACGGAGGAGGCTCCTCTGATACCACCACGTTCTCCTCTTCGGGACTGAAGATAGTCCAGTCGGCCAGTCGCCGTCCTCTCAGGTTTTTCTCATCAATAGGAAACCCGTGAAATCGTTCTGGCTGGCTGATAATACTCAAGAATGACTCGACACGTTTACGATCCAGCCATTTCAAATCAAACACGATCTCGATGTGTTTGGATTTGGCCAAGCCAACAAGGCCCCGAGAGGGGGTCTGGCAGCTCGCCTTGGGCACGATGCTGCTGGATACAGTAGGGCAGATGATTGGGCACGGTTTCTGAAGATGCAGTGATAAAACATGAATCTTAGAGAAGCCATTTCGTGCGACATAAGTTTCATCTTCGGGTGAGAGAGCACGCTTTGGAATCTGGCATTTAGTCGTAGTAGGGTGGAGGTTATCAGCATCATAGATTAGATCAAACGGTTGCTTATCCTTGGTATCGTGTACGTGTGTGTTGTGTTGGAGTGAGAAGGTGGCATAGAGGCGGTCGTTGTCATACTTGACTTGAAAAGTGCATTGCAGGAATGAGGCATCTCCGGATGGAGAAGCGATGCACGCCAGTGCAGGAATGCCGCCCTTGCGCAGGAGATTATATGTCATGCTGTATCTATCGTATCTGGTCTATCTGCCCAGACAGCTCTCTAACACCAAAAGAACCATGTACTTACAAGGTTACGCCCTTGCAACAAAACGTGTTGAAGCAAGATGCCCTCCCACCCGAGCTTTTGTACAGAGCAGCCCTGACTCAGCCGATGATTTCCTGACGTGTCTGACGATATACCATACACCATACACCTGTCTGGCTGCGAACCACCCCTCAGTTGTTAGACAAGCCAACACGTGGGTCGAGACCGAAACGTGCTGTGATTGCCAACGTCCCGAGGCCTTGTGAGATTCGCAAGGATGGTGGCCGGAGTATCAGTCTAGGTTGTGTTGGTAAACAGCGAGGACGAGCGACAAGTGAAAGAATAATCAAGAGAGGATAGGAAGCAAGGCTAGGCGAGCCAGCGCGTGAAGCTAGGGTCGAAGCGCGCCGTGATCACCAGCGTCTAAGTGGGGATTGCACTGGGGTTTCGGTTGAAGTTTGGATCGCAGGTGACATGTAGGTGGAGCGGAGACTGCGCGACGATGGAGGCGATGTGGGTAGTGATGAGTGGATGTCGTAGTGGTGGTGGTGGTGAGTGGTAGGTAGGTGGTGGGTGGCTGGAGGTTGCCTGGTGGAGCTGCTGCACAATGCGACCATTTCTTGGCACGCGCTAACGAGCCAGTCACCATACCTAGCCCCCTACATACATACGTACGTTAGCTGACTCGGTCCCATTCACCCCACGAGGTTTACACGCACTTTGGATTTTCTTTCATTACCATACACTACAACACAGCTATCCCAAGTTTCGGACCCATTCAGGAACGCAAGGATACAAAAAAAATTCCCAACTTATTTAAATGTGGGTGGGACGTGAACGCGAAAGCTCTGGATGGTTGGGCGGTCATACAATATATAGCCAGTCAATATGATTGTCGCATTCACATTCGAGAAGCGACATGTAATGGCTCAACTCTAAAATCCAACGGCAGAGAACATGTGATCAATTAGTCATGTAAAGTGTCATTTTTGGTGGTAAGTAGCTGCCAGTCCGGCTCATGAGCTATTTGTTAATTAATTTTCTCATATAAGATTAAGATCAAGGTCAAAGTTAAAGTCTTCGTTATATTTAATACAATACCAAAACGAAGGTCTTTCCTCAAATATCCCTGCGGTTCTAGGAGAGCGGTCTATCATCTAAACTACATAGATCCTTCCTAGTCCGACAAATTAGAAGGAGCAACAGCGGTCAAAGTGATCGGAATTTGACCCAGGCTCGTATCGTTCCAATATAACGCATACAAATGCCGTCCAACATCAAGCCCAGTCCACAAAGACTCTAACTCGCCATCAGATGTAACAAGTGTCGCGAACGAGCCAAAGAGCCGAAAACCAGAGGTGATCCTGTTCCCAGATGTTGAGTTGCCATTGATGAAGCCTACACGGCGGTCGGAAGTCTGGGGTGTTGGAATAGAAAATGTTGTGTTCAGCCATGATGACTCCCCTGATGTAGTTGCGTTTGGTGAAGCGAACCATTCGTTTTTGGAATCAGGTGTAACTGGAGATATATCAACATCGTGTGGATTGCCAATAAGCCTCGGCACTGTGTACTTACATCGCACAATTGTAGTATTGGTAACGTTAAGCCCATCTACATCTGCAAGATATGCATACCCTTGATTTGGTCAGATCGTTTCCTGTGATCTATATAGTTTGTGTAGATCGCTTACCGTCTATAAAGACCAAAGGATTTCCACCAAACTGACGACTATATCCGTACAGAGTGAAGTTCTGTGATTCCTGGCGGCTTTTCCCACCCAACACAACATATGGCAGTGTAGAAAGAAGTGCGAGAGACGTGAAGGCCAACATAGTGGACAATGTTCCTCCTGAATTCGTAGTTCAGTGAGACGAACTGTTTTCAAGGAGTTGCCAGACGATGTGTGTCGTCTTTAATGATCTTGTGTGTTGAATGAGATTTGATTCTGTAAATTGCAAACCTAATATCATGCTTGTGTCTTACGCAAGCATGCGTCGTCGTCATCAACTAGGCGCAGTCATTTTCATTTAGACATGGATCACTATCTAGACGGCTGGTGCACCGAGTCAGGGAGATCGGAAGATAGATTGATTATCGTGCAAGGCAAAAGTTTTATACGTGGAGACAAGGTCTAAGAGACTGGAACCACTCCGAGGAGATCTATACCGCATTCAGTTATTAGCGTGGTATCCCTTCCATAAATAATGATTTCTTACCTGACTACCCTGTATTTTCCCCTTGATTAGTGGGCCCACTAACTTAGATCTTGCCTGCTGAAACGAAGCCAGGTTGGTGGCCCACATAAATGATCAAGCTTATACCCATAGTGGAAAAATACCGGTTGCTCCCGCTACAGTTGCATAGATCTTCGTGGTATACATACTAGGGGCCATTATCGATGCCCGATTCCGCGATGTCAGGGTGTGGCCCAACATTCTTTCTGAGAAACAGTTATCTAATGCACTAGACGCGAAACAGGAATAAACAATATGACCAACAGTATCAGGGGCAAAGACTGAATCTATCGAAAGCTTCGACAAATGCTTGGCACAGGTATCTCGCTCTGACTCGACATCGCAGTGTTTGTTTATGCGTCGCATTGCTGGCAAAGACTCAACCAGGTGTAGTGAATTTGGTGATGACGAATCTTATCTTCTACCTGAAAATAGCATCGGATGATAGCAACAAAGCTCAACACGAAATCTGAGCTAGATGCTGAGTTTGTCTTGGCTATAGCTTGGGCATCAAGCTTAAAGACCACCTTCATTACCACTTCTCACGTCCATACTTTTTCATGAGTGTATCAATCTTTCAGATTGTACAGATTTTGACTTGAGTTCCTCATCGCGTCCATCTACGAAATGCGCTTCCTAAGTGGCTTCAGCGCCAGCTGGCTAATCGCCCATGTTTCAGCCCTCAGTGTCCGCAATGACTTACAAGCGCATCACCATCTCTCGCATAGTCACTTTTTAGCTGGACGAGCAGCTTGCTCTGGCAACTCTGTTACTTCCCGTTCAACATGGTGCGACTATTCGATAGATACGGATTATGCAACAAGTAGGCCTCTCATCGACAACGAAGAATGACATAACTCTAATCACGACGCTATCTAGTTGTCCCTGACACGGGAGTAACCCGAGAATATTGGCTCGACTTGACAGAAGTAACAGTAGCACCCGATGGAGTTTCCCGAACAGCAATGGCTGTGAACGGAACCATCCCTGGTCCAACATTGTTTGCCGACTGGGGCGATACGGTAGTTGTACACGTCAACAACAGACTCGAAACCTCCCAGAATGGAACTAGTATCCATTGGCACGGCATCCGGCAAAACGGTACAAATGATCAGGATGGAGTCTCATCTATAACACAATGCCCCACTGCTCCGGGAAGCTCGATGACTTATACATGGCGAGCGACGCAGTACGGGAGCACTTGGTATCACTCGCATTTTGCACTTCAAGCTTGGCAAGGTATCTTTGGCGGGCTCATTATCAACGGGCCAGCGACGGCCGATTATGACGAGGATTTGGGGATGTTGTTTCTCAACGACTGGGATCATCAGGTGAGCATTTCCAGCTTTTCAGCATTGCTTGGGTCACTTTAGTGTATACTGATGATCATATAGACAGTCGATGAGCTTTACATGTCTGCTCAAAGCAGTGGGCCGCCAACTCTCGACAATGCTTTAATCAACGGCACAAATACCTACGAAGATGGCGGTCATCGTTACAATGTATCTTTCACTGAAGGTTCATCGTACCGGATACGTCTGGTGAATGGTGCTGTTGATACTCATTTCAAGTTCATGATAGACAACCACACTATGACTGTGATTGCATCTGACTTGGTACCTGTCCAGCCGTACAATACGACAGTCTTGGATATTGGCATGGGCCAACGTTACGATGTTAGTCAAAGCCCAGTCTACTAAAGTGTGCAGCAAGGAACTGAGTGTCTCTAGATTATTGTCACCGCCGACCAGGCATCTACTGCAGAAAACTTTTGGATGCGTGCTATTCCTCAGTCTGCTTGCTCTGGTGAGTATTTCCCATAACTCAACTATTTTAGCGATCCGCTAACCATTTTTAGATGTCGAAAATGCGAACGACATCCGCGGTATTGTTTATTACGGTTCTTCGCCCTCTACACCCTCTTCATCAGCCTACAACTATACGGACAGCTGTGGCGATGAAACAGACAACCTTATACCTTATGTTGCGAAAACAGTTTCAAAACCAAACAATACAAAGGCTGAGATTGCAACTGTTGGCTCCAATAGCGAAGGTCTCTTCCGTTGGTACCTGAACTCTACGTCCATGGTGGCAAGTTGGGCAGATCCAACGTTACTGCAGATAC
This sequence comes from Bipolaris bicolor, assembly GCA_026262445.1. Lineage (NCBI taxonomy): Eukaryota > Fungi > Ascomycota > Dothideomycetes > Pleosporales > Pleosporaceae > Bipolaris > Bipolaris bicolor. The sequence continues at coordinate 374,064 of JAODYD010000026.1, forward strand.
TTGACGGAGAGACCTCCTTTACGGAATCAAATGCTGTAATTGAGCTACCCAACGCTGGGGAATGGGTATATGTCATAATTGAGACTGCCCTACCTGTTCCGCATCCTATACACCTTCACGGACACGATTTCTTTGTCTTGGCACAAGGCTCCGGTGCCTATTCGTCCGACGTAACTCTGCAGCTCGAAAATCCTCCAAGGAGAGATACAGCAATGCTCCCTGCCTCAGGATACCTTGTGCTGGCGTTCGAGATTGATAATCCCGGGGCCTGGTTGATGCATTGCCACATAGGTTGGCACACCTCGGAGGGGTTTGCTTTGCAGTTTGTCGAACAATATGACAAAATCGTGAACATAACTCACGCAGATCAAGTGCAGCAAGATTGCAGTAATTGGGGGGGCTTCCAAAAGAGCGCAAGCATTATTCAAGACGATTCTGGCGTTTAGATCGTTAGGAACACGACCCCATTTCATGTATAACAGCTATTTTAGTAATAATTAACAGTCTAAGAGACCTTTACTCTTAATCCCTTGGAGTCCTCGGGCATCACAGGGACAACAGTATCACTTGTAATCACCAGGTCAGCAGCGCTCGTCTCAAACAACTGCAATGTCCCAACGTCATCCTTCCCCTTGACCTGGTCGGTACCGTACACCCTGAAGAGCGCCGCCAATGTAAGATAAAGCTCTGCATAAGCAAGATTAATGCCTAGACACGCTCTTCCACCCTTTCCAAACGACACCAGATAACGTTCGAGGCGGGCGTTATCGATCCAGCGCTCAGGCTTGAACGAGTGCGAGTCCGGGAAGACACGTTCATCATGATGCACCAGATTGCTCGTCATACTCAGAGGTGTTCCAGGCGGAATTCGCCATTCACGCTGGTTGTCATTGTCCTTGTAGACGAGTGTCTCATCAGGGCAGATGCGGTGCAAGCGGTGTGAGATCGCGTGGCTTAGACGCACGCCTTCTTGGACCACGCCTGTAAGAAAGGGAAGAGCCTCGAGCGCAATGAGATTGAGTGGTTGTGAGGGATCGGGGATTGCAGCTTCCAACTCTGTCTTGAGCTGACGCAGAATCTCTGGGGTGGCGAGCACAAAGTACGTCGACACGCCCAGCGCCCAGGCAGTAGTGATGGTTCCAGCAGCAACAACCACTTCCCCTTCTTGCCAGAGACGATCTGTAGACTTATCATAGTCCGAAAGCTTGCTATTGAGAATCTCGTGAAAGATGGTACGGCGTGTCTTGTCGTAGGTGTGCATCTGATGTGCGTGCTGTATCTCAGCGACTTGACGCTTTACGCTGTTCTGAAGCTGCGAGTATGCGCCCATTGCAGGGCTCAATTTTAGCAGCAGTGATTCAGGCAGCTTCTTCAGCAAATCCATCAACCATGTGAAATGCTTCAGTACATGCCCGGCTTTGCCGCCCTGCAGCATCGCATCCCTGAACGACGGGTCAAAGTCTGGAGCCTCTAGTCGGTGGTCGCTTCTCCCGAAGGCATAGTCCTCAACAATATCTAGAAAGAAAGATTAAAATCAATGCCCTATCTACAGATTCATGAAGGGTGTCTTACCATTGGTCAGTGCAGCGTAAGCATCATCCAGCTTTAGTGGTGAACCAGATTTGGCAAACTCGCGAAGACGCTCCAGCAGAATTGCCATGTTTCGATCTATTAGCGGCTGCAGTGCTCGTACGCTCTGCTTGGAGAAATATGGCGAAAGAGACGCCCTGCGTACGCGATGCTCATCGTGGTTGAGTGTACCGATCAAGCTCTCATCGACACCAAAAGATCTGGTGATCCAATCCCACTTGTCGCGCTTGCGTCCGCTGCCAGCATAAATCGTGTCATAAAACTCCGGATCTGCGATGTGTATTTCGTCTGGGTTGATCCGGACGACGGGTCCTCCACGGCAGTTAGTGTAGTTCGCTAGAATTTGAACCAGAGTAAATACATACCATATATTTTGTGAAGCCGGCCGATTTTGAAGGTATACTCGGGTTCAGCGATGACATCGTACCAGAACTCGTACCAATAGGTCCATGCCGCAAGCTTAGGTCCCGGGAAGTGCGCAATCGGACTCAGAAAAAGGCGATATACTGTAACATAGCAGAAATAAAGGATAGAGCCTACAAGCAGAGACACCAAGGTCACCGGTAGGTCTATCGTCACAAGCGCAGAGCTCAATATCGCCATTTCGAAAAGTATCTATGATATTGAATGATGACAACAAGCGAGATGGAAGTGAATAAGTCCGCAATCGAAATATAGGCGCTTGGATAAAATGGCAGCACCGTGGGGGGTTGGTGGCGCGTATTCTGCCGCATTACTTGCGCCCAAGAAGGATTTACCAACTAAACTCATTGCATGCAGTAGTATACTGTAAGGCCAGTTGCAGGGATTCGGGAACGAATGCGCCGCTAATGCGGTGGTTGCATGCGTCACCCCGGCAGGTGAAGTACGTTGTAATAAGCTCGCTCGGCTAACGCTAATGGGAAATTTCATGTCCAGTACATATGTATGCAATCCACCCAAGTAACACTTGCTTGCGTCAGGTATCCATCTAGCTTCGTCACCCTCACAGCAATTCGTCCTCGAATTTATCCAAACCCCGATGGCTATGGAGCGAGCTGATTTTGTGGGCCTCATTTGGCTCTCGACACCCGTTCTACTCTTGTTAGGTTCTAGCATGCAACGAGGCCTCCGCTGGCTGCTTTTACTTCCCTTTTTAACTCTATGCCTCCTTCTTGTTTTGTTCATTCCCTATGGGTCTGATACAGCCAAGAACTACACGTTTGGTACAGGTTAGATCACACTATAGTCTTAGTCAGTCATAGCTGCTGACAATGCCATTGTATAGTCTTTTACGTCGGCTTGACCAACTTCAATCTGCTTGTTTTAGAAGATCCTTACGTGGAGCATATACGAACTAGGGTGAGTAGCAATGGAGAGAAAGCTTTCTCGAATTTCAGCCTGCTTTCTTTGCTCGGGAAGATTCGGTGGTGTCTTAGTAATGCCTATTCAACCCGGGGAATCGGTTGGAATTGGGGCACTGCACGTCTTCCGTCAGCCCCTCCAGTGGGCTTATCCAAGTCGTCTTTTTTGAAACTATCGGCGAAAACAATTTTGGAGCAGTATGCCATTCATGATATTGCAGCAGCCCTTCTTCTTTGGTTAACCGAAGGAGGACGAAAGAGTATACTCGACATGGATTTCGCTCTGCGAAGTTTAGCGACCGGTTGCTGGTGGGCATCAACAATTGCGCCAATGGACATTGTCTACCACATTGTGTGTTCAGTCGGTGTCATGTCTGGCCTTTTCTGGAATGTTATCGAAGAGGCTCATCCTCTGAAAGGTCCATGGGTTACATGCTACACTTTGAACAGTTTCTGGAATCGCACATGGCACCAAAACTTCCGCAGAGCACTCCAAATCCCAAGTCGCTTTGTCGCCAGGCACATCGTGTGTACTCCGAAAGGGACATTGCTGAGTCGTCAAGTCCAGTCCTACATGGCATTTGCTATCTCTGGCCTATATCATTGGGTAGCTGCAAAGATGGTCCTTCCATCACAGAGTTTTGCGAAGACCCTGATCTTCTTCGCATTGATGCCGACTTTCATGTTGCTGGAGGACCTGACTATCTCCTTTGCTCAAAAACAATTTGGATGGCAGAATAAAAAATGGCGTCTCTTGGGCTACATGTGGACATTTTTCGTTCTGACTTCACTAGGCGCAGGGTTCGTGGATGACTGCGTTAAAAATGGTCTTGTGACCTCTTTTCCAGTGCTTCCATTCTCTCCCACGTATGCTATTTTGAATTCCAAAGTCCTCGGCAAACGATAGCATTTTCCAGGCTACAACGCAATACTTCGAGAGATAAATTTTGTATGCTTCTTCACCTTTCCCATTTTTCGCGGAGGATGCGTCTTGGACATTGATAGTAAATCAACTGATCTTGTGCCCCCCAGGTACCAGATAAGTGAACACTCCTTCAGGGTCATATGTCGCCCGTACCCTCTTCAAAAACTCAATGTTATCCTTTCCGTAGCTTTCGATAGGATTTTGGTCTAATGCAGCGTAGTTCATGTACTTGAAAGGGTGATACAGGCCTTTTTCCTTAGCAGCTGAAATAGAATGCCCCAGTACCGCTTTGATACCGTCGATGACCACTTTGTCATCAGATTCGTAAGACCATTCCCATCCGAAAGAACAGACTGTTTAGTGACGACTGTCAGCGCCGCCAGAAGACGAATGTATGGCGATACTTACCAACCAGAGGTGCATCAGAATCACGGAGGCCCATGATATTCCCTCCTCGTTTCGCTTGAGCTCTCAAAAGGTTTTGCGTCAGTGGTTGGATTCCGAGCATTGGCGCAAATCGCTGGTCCTTATGCAAACCATTATCTAACGCCTTTTGAACTTGCTCTTCGAAGATCTTTACCATTAGGGTTAAGAGTCCTGCATCGGCGGTAAAAGTTGCCGTTGTGAAACGGCTTCGTAGGCCAGCAGGCTCTGACTGATTTAGCTCATCCGCGAGGTCCGACAATGAAGTCACTCTGGCTGTGCTAACAATCTTCGCCGTACCATACACCTCCACGTCGTCCTTGAACTGGGTAAAGATAGGAGGCTCAACCCTTCCTAAAGCATCATACTGCCCTAAAGCCCAGGCAAAGCTTCCTTGCTTATAACCCAAGCCAGCGAACAGTGATACATGTGGATCGGACGGAGCGTTGTGTGCAAACTTGACAAAACCGTGAGTAAGAGCGAATGTTACCGATGGCTGGAATGGCCACACATGTAATCCTCCCCACATGGGACCCTGCTGAAATATGTCAAGGTTGAAGTGAGTGACAACGCCAAAGCTATTTCCCCCACCACGCAGAGCGCGGTAGAGGTCTGAGTTGGACGAGTTGGAAGCAATTACAAGACTGCCATTTGCAAGAACCACCTGGAATGCCATCAGTATGCGCTTCATTTGCGGCATTCATGTTGTTACCTCGTAATTACGGACGTTGTCACAAGCCCAGCCATGCAGACCGGAGAAGTGGCTAAGTCCTCCACCCAACGACAGTCCGCCAACACCAACTCCAGTGAGTCGGCCACCCACAACAGTTTTGTTTGATTTCTCAAGTTCTTTGTAAACGTCGCCCCATTTAGCTCCTGCACCGACTCTGACCATGCCGTCACTCTCGTGCAATTCGACATTGCTTAGCCCTGCCATATTGACAGTGATGCCGCCATTGATGTTGCTTGCACCAGGAATATCCGAGTGCCCGCCACCACGAACAGCAAATGGGCAACTCATGCTGCGAGAGACAGATATGACGGTGGCAATGTCTTGAGGAGAGTAGACATGAACAAGACAGGCTGGTTGGGCAGATTGCTGTTGCTGTGCCCAAAAGAGCGATGCCACAGAGGATCCATTCGCAACTGCGGGATAATGCCCGTAATCGGACACTTGACTGCCACCCGACTCAACAGAAAGTGTCCCGGAAAGGACAATACACTAAATGCGTTAGAAACTGGCTCTATCAGGCCGAACACGTATCTTAAACACACTGCGTCATAGCAAGAGCCGTAATCTGCTGTCATGGCTTCGCTGATGCCAACGGAAGCATGGATGGCGTACAGCCAAGATAGGGTTGTTAGTCGCCGCATTTCCGTATAAGCAATAATGAAAAATAAGGAATTTGAGTCACCGAGTCGTGCAACAGTGCTGGGAATAAGATATTCTCGATACTGGAATATGCAAGGCCACCCAACTGCTGATTAGAACGAAGCGATGCAGAACCATGCAGGGCTAAGAGAAGTCCCTAGACTGCAGCAGGACTGTTGTTGCGAGATGACATAAGTTGCGAACGACACCCTGCATCGGTTCCCAAGATACCCACTTCGACAGGCTAGGTGCTGAAAGACGCACGCACCATGCTTATACATGCATACGATAGTAGGGATTTATCACCGAGACATATGTTACCCTTCATCAAGAAGATGTTTCATTGGTCTAGGTGTCTAATCAAGATTGAAAAGAGAGATGATAACGTAGGATTCGTTCCCAATTCGTATGACCCATTATTAGCGCGCTTGGGCGAAGCGGCCCGCAGAGGGGTCAGACGGGTGTGGCTAGCCAGATTGCAAGCCCCCCCGGGCGATCATTTGCTAGGGCTTACCTCGCCAATCCTCCCAATTCCTTTGACGCTGAGCTTTGCGAGGCACAAGCGCAACATTGGGTTCGTCTCGCCCGTTTGTTGCTCCAGCCGGTTAATCTCGAATTCCAAGTCACGTTCCATATCCGTCAAGCACGCAATCGTCTTATCGAACGCTCCACTCTTTTTCAGGCAGGCAGTGAGATACTGCTTACTCTCCCCCGACAAGGGACATGCGTTGGCGGTCGCAACCGTGGGCCGTTGTCGGAATATGCCAAGAAAATGGCCACGGTATTCCGGATAATTTTCCAAACAGTAGACGACTGGGTACGAGAATTTGCCTTCGTCGAGATCTTCGCAATGGCCTTTTTGTGCCGTGTAATCTTGGAAGTTCATGTAGTCATCGCGAATCTGGAAAAATCGGCCGAACAGTAGTGTCAATCTGTGGAAATCCACCTGTGGTGTCACCTCGCTCTCTACCTGCATGATCCGAAGCAACATGCGAAACATACCACCGGTTTTGTGGTCAATCATATTGACATACTCGGCTTCACTTGGACACGCGAGGTTGTGTTTCCAGTACAGATCCCAGCTTTGGCCTAAATACAGGCCCTCGAGTTCTTCAAGGACTGCAACCAAGGCACTTGGGCTTAGCTTCTGCGCGACTTCCTGCACAGCGCGCACGAACATGAAGTTCGCGGTGTTGATTGATTGGGACTGTCCAAACAGGATATGTGCCGCCGGATAGCCTCTTCGTAGTGGTGAGTTATCCTCTAGGTCGTCAAGGATAAGTGAAGCATTGTGCAACGTGTTGATGACAGACATGATCGAGTCTAGCCGTTCAGACGGCACGCGAAGCCATGTGTTGAGAGCTTCGATGAGCGCACTGCGGACGCCTTTTGAAGGCATGCTGGAAACGTACTTTGAAGGTGCCTCTAGTGCAAGTGCCGACGGCTTGTAAAACGGGTAGCCTGATACCTCTGAGAGTGAAGACTCATCATCACTGGGCTGAGAACCAAAGAAGCTCGAGTCTTTTCTCTTCTTGAACGGTGCTTCCTGCATACTGATGGCTGCGCCATGCGAAGTTTTCCTTTTGGCGCCGTTATGACTCTGTGGAGTCATATCTTTCCACGCATTCTGTCTGGGGCAAGCCGAGCACCAGTAATGATTTCCTGAAACAGCTAGCCCAGCGCAGTCAATCCAACGTTTCAACTTCAATGATATGTCAGGATGCTTCTTGTAAAGATCATCGCGACGCTGACAGAAATTGCGCTCAGCGGCGATGATCATGCGTTTGACTTCCTCTTTTGCATGGTCGATTGAGAGTCCCTTTGTCCTGATAAACAGGTCAACAGCACTGACTATTCTCTTTGATTGACCGGATTGAAGTTCTCTATACTCACGTTCCCAGCTGAAGTAATCATTTGCTAGGAGCAGTCCTTCAGTCGCTGCGTCAATAATTGGCTGTACGAGCGCTTCTTCCGCTTCCGATATGGACATGCCGAGGCTGAACTGGAGCATTGGCCAGAAGACTCTGTCAAACATTAGCCAAGGTTTTACAACAGCAGGACTGAGTCTCTCACAGCATTCCACCATTATCGCTTCGATATTCCAAATATTCTTCCATAGTTCGCGCTTCCTTGTCGCTGTTCCTCTCGCTAATAGCGAGCCACACGTCGCGGAACGCCGCGAGCATCTTCAAGCCCAATTCTCGGTCAAGGCTAATACACTCAAGCATACACTGGGAAACAAGCTTCTTGGTTTTCATCGCCCTTGAACCTGGCGCAGCGCTGCTGATATCACTAGGATCTAGAGCAGCGCAGAGTTCACCATGCTCGGCTTGCGCGTCTTCGATGCTCAAGCCTTCGCCACCGTCTAGATACACGTTAGAATTGCCGAGATAACCTAGAGTACATTCAAATACCATCATGAATCAAACCCAAGTCGGACAGATAGGCCAAGACCCCCAACCGTTCTGGGATCGCTTCGGGATAGATCAAAGACGACCAGTTTCCCACCGGTGAGAATGAGAAATGAGTAGACTGTTCGCGGCCATCTCTCATCTCTCTGGCCCAGTCTTGTACAAAACGACGACTTGCTGCATCTGCTAAGTCATCTTGAGGATGGATACGAATAGGAAGTGTTGTGAAGCATCCAGTCTTTCGGGACTCCTCGGAGCAAATCAGTTTGGACTGATATGAAAGCTGCTCCATTTTGCGATTTTCTTTCAAAAAAGATGGCTAAAAGAGTAGACGTAGAGATAGTGGTTGGTTGTATGTACGAAGCATCGAACGAAAGCATTTGTACGCCGTCCGCTTGGGATGAAAACATGTGATCATCTATTCAATTTGCTCTAATTCGTCAACCCATTCTCTGTCTAGTGCTGCATTCAGCCTGCGCACAGCACCCATCACATTGGGAGAAGCATTTTTTGTAACGTTAATTGTTGGGACTTTGTGAACGGCTTATTCATGTGTTCTTGGTGCCAACCAACGAGCGTTGCTATCTGCAGTGCATGCGTCTGTATCTACTGATTCAGCCCCATAGTCTGGTGCACTGCGGGCGCATGTTGGACTGCCTTAGCACGAAATCTTACTGGTCTTGCTTCAAGAAGCGCTTACTGTAAGTTATGAATGTGAGTGGGCTGTGTTCTTCCGCCAACAATCTAACCCGCTGTCTGAAATCCTTTGGGAGCATCCTTTTTAGTGGAGCAACTGGTAGAATCCTTCACTCGTTGCTTACATGGCAGCTATCTAACGCGTGCTGTTTAGTGGAGTGGGCGTATCCTGAATCCGATACCAAACAGTTTGAGGCAGCCAGTATATGCCCTTAATTTCTCATCTAAGTGTCTCATCACTGGAGCAATACATCTCTACGTGGGCGGTATTGTTATTGTGAATGCACAGAGGCAGCGCATTAGCTACTTTAGTGTACAATGGCACGCATGCAGAGCGGCGGAGCCAGGGTCCGTTTTCCCACCGTCTCCCCCACGCGGTGGCGCCCATGGATCCTACGCTACTGTCGAGCTGCCGTTTTTCTGGAAGGAGCGAGCTGCTTTAGCGTCGCTGTCCGGATGATAGGCAACGGTGATTATTGACCCTTCCGCAGGAGGATCATGCATGCGTCTGCGCCACCAACTCGCGTCTCGAATGATAACGCGCACTTTGACTTGGTGAGGCTCCATGGCCCGAAACTAGAAGACAGCGAACCGAGCAAACCTTGGCCAGGGTTCGCCTTGGCATGTAAGTAGGACACTTCGTCAGCTTTGCAGGATGCAATCCAATTAATCATTTATCCCATGAAACGACAAATGATTCCTCAACACCAGAGCCGAGCTTCAGTCCGAGGATTACGATAGTCACCATGGCAGTAATTTCTCTCTTACAGGAATTGAGCGTGAGCCAGCAGATTGGCGCAGCAACAGCCATTGTAGGTTCTTGCACTCCCATCATTCAGATCGCTCGAGACGTACTGCTAACAATATGACTATTGTAGTCCATCTTCGTTTTGACGTCAATTGTAGTCTATGGGTGCTACCTACACCCACTTTCCCACGTTCCAGGTCCCTTCCTGGCCAAGTTCTCTCCGGTGGGTCCCTTATGATCACATAGTTTGCAAAAATCCTGAGTAAAAAAGATATGGGGTATGAGAGCTTTGTATCGTATGAAATTCAATTCAGAGCTCCAGGCTCTTCATGAGAAATATGGCAAGATCCCTCAAGGCGGTCGCTGCTCAGATCGCTAGGCTAATCTCAAGCAGGACCTGTTGTACGAGTGGCACCAAATGAAGTGTCTTTTGCGACTCTCGAAGCAGAAACAGCGATATATGCAAACCAAGAAGATGGACGTTTTTCTAAAGCTGGAACTTTCTTGACTCTTTTCTCTGACCTCGTCTTGAACGCTCCTACTCTAATCACGATTCCGGACCCAGCGCTTCATAAGAGACTTCACAGAGTCATTCAGCAGGCTTTCACACCTCAAGCACTGGCAAGCCAGGAACCAATCCAGAAGCTGCACATCGAGAAGGTCATCCCTGATTTCGATGAAACTGCTGAGAAAGGTTACAGTATAGATCTTGCAGACAAATTAGAAACGATGTTCTGGGAGATAATCGGCGACCTTGCTTTTGGGGAGCCATTGATGGCTGGAAAACGCCGTAAGTAGTACACAAATGAATCTAATGAAGCAACCGTAGACTGACATTTTCCAAAGCAACATACGAAACACTAAAGCAGTTAGGTAAAGGATCGATGCCTATGGTAGAAGCCCTAAGCTTCATGCTCGTCATGCCCGGCGTAGCCCCGGCACTGGAGATGGCTAGAAGTCTCCTTTCGGCGATGCCAATGTCCTCTCAGCTTTCAAAGCTTGTGCCATCCAAAAAACTACGCGAGTGAGTAAATCTAATCGAATCCTGTATTCAAGTATCTGACATATTTTTAGTTGCGTTGAGAGGAAAGATGGTAGGGAGGACTTCCTTTCGGCCATCATGGGTAGCGAAAAGCAAGGCTTGACGCTAGACGCGGATGCATTCTTCAGCAACGCAATGGGTTTAACGTTTGTCGCATCTCACTCACTCATAACAGATCTTTTACTGATAGCACCAAGACTCGCAGGGTACCAAACTACGGCTACGACATTGGCTTCCACATTCTATCACGTCCTGCGCTACCCAGATGCTTACAGAACTCTCTGCACTGAGATACGCTCTGCATTCAGCAACGAAGCCGATATCACAGGCGAAAGACTTGCACGTCTGCCATTTCTTAATGCCTGCATCCGCGAGACCTTGCGCTTGCTCCCGCCCGCAAACGGTAAAACAGCGCAACGCACCGCCCCTTCGTGTACTATAGCAGACACATACATACCAGCAGGCACCATTGTTTCGGCTGACTTGTACACTATTCAAAGGTCGCCAAAGTATTTCGTTAATCCAGCTCGCTTCCACCCAGAAAGATGGCTAGAGGGCGCGGACAGGAACGGGTTCAATGGAGATAACAAGTCTGCCAGCCGTCCATTCTTAATTGGAAGCCGAGCGTGCATTGGTAGACATATGGCTCAACAGAGCATAAGGCTCATCATGGCGACATTGCTATGGAGGTATGACTTCGAGCTGCTAGATCGGGACGGATTCATTTGGGAGCGTGATGCTGGCAGTAGTCTCATCTATACTGATTACAAACTTCCCGTACATGTAAAAAGATTTCAGTAGGAGGAAAAAAAGACGTTGAATATCTCATGTCAAAATATTTGAAACTTGCATTGAAATAGAATGGAGTAGCACTGTGCGTAGCCATGATATCTCAATATGCAAGAAATCTGTGGGTACGGCTCTGATCAGTTAGACACGTTATAGGCCGCCCAAAAGATCTAATTGCTATCATCACTACTCTACAGAACCCTACACTCGATTCCTTGCTTTATCTTGTAAGCCATTTTTGGCTCCTGATAGTTAGCAATGCTATTATAGATGACCAGCTAATGAAACTTGCGTGAAAAAGAATAGCGAGCCATCCATACTGTAAACGCCAAGAGAGCCGCGCTTTTCGACTGAATATCGAAAGCTGATCTCTTTCTATGAACTGAGGGGCAATATTGATATCATCTTCCAGGAGCAGAGTTTGGCACTGCTTTGTGATGTTCGTCCTATCCAAGCGCCCTATTCCTTTCTCCTCTACTTCAGCAGCTTTCTCTTGGCCTCTTCGATCATCGCCGCAATCGGCGAAAAATAGAAGAGAGCGAAAGCATGACAGCAGTAGTGTGATGAGACAGCCTATCAGAATTGCATCAGGGCGAGAGATGGCCGTGTACATCTGGGTGTACAAGGCTAAAGGGAACAAGCAGTTACCCACAGCAGTTGAGATGAGATTGGTGAGCAGAAATAGGCATCCTATGCTCGTCCTTGACGGAGCGTCCAACATTGAAGTACGTTTGGGATGCTCTGCCTCCTCGTACATGTCAACATGAAAGTGGCTTTTAGTGTTGCCTTTAATATCCTTGAGAAGTTGGGTACCCAGTTGTCTAAGGACAGCCGGCCAGGTTATCTTAGAGAAGCTTGACAACAAGTACACGTATGAACTTCGTTCCCAACGCGTGTACATCAGGAGCGCTCGAGTAGCATCTTCTGGCGCAATGGTGTGGACAACAGCATTACTCTGGTACACTGTTCTCCAGCCAGCATATAGTAACCCGAGCGTTATCTCAATATCCTCTCCATGCTTGATTGGTGTGCCCATGAACTTGGTTTCGCGAAGGCTTGCGAGTAATGGTTTGATTGCGACTGTGCGATATGCTGAGAGCGCACCAGGAAGGATCGTGACAGCGCCACATGCTTTTGATTGTGCTGCTCGAGGAATGTTTCCGCTCGTCTCGAACAATATATCGAGCAATCGAGGAATGGTCTTTTGGCCCACATTTAGGACACTCAGATGGCCTGCCACACCTCCGACCCGACTATCAAGCACTAACGGTGCTATCAATCGAGATATTGAGTTGCGTTCCAATACACTGTCTGAATCCAGGGAGATGATGATATCACCAGATGCTAGAGAAAAGCCGGAGTGTATGGCGAATCGCTTGCCAAGATTTTTCTCATGTCGAATGGTTCGATAGGAAACTGCAGTGCTGGCATATGCAGTTGCGGCAGCGGTAATATGGTTCCATGTGTCGTCTGTAGAGCCATCATCTACTACAACAACCTCCAATCGATCTTTGGGATAAGATGACTGGAGGACGGAATGCAACGATTGACGAATGAACCACGACTCGTTGTATACAGGTATCACGACAGTGACTTTTGGGAACGTATTCTCATCAGTCGGTGCAGGGACAGGCTCGTATGCAACCCACCACAAGATGGTCCAGATGTAGTCAACGACAGTTATAGCAAACACAGCGATGCATACTCGTCGAATCGGGCCTGGGAAGATGTCCCATGGATTTCCGTAGTTGGTGAATATGTGCATGCAGAGCCATGTCAACAATGAGCCAAGTGCACTCAAGAGACCGTACGCATGTCTGGAGCGCATACTGGAAGATTGAGAATATCAGAGAAGAAGGATAGACTGAGGGGTGAAAAGAGTAGAGAAGTTGGGTTATCGTCAGGAATAAAGAAGCAGAAGACACATTGTCTGGCGAAATGTTACACTGAGTTCATGTCATGCGGACAATAATCGGCCCTATGGCCTAGTTACATGATAATACTCCATCATAATCCTTCTGTATTTGTGTCAAAAAATATCATCAATATGCCGATTGATTGACCAGGTCTAGAGTAGATTAAATCGACCGATATTATATACGCCAGAAGATGTTTTTGTATAGTTGCCCGCTGTGGATCAATAGGAAGAATGGGACTGTGACTAGCGTCTAAGCCGCATAGCCTACTTTGCGACAGGGAACGATACGAGTACCCTCCATTCAATCAAACATTGACAAGTTCTAGATGCTGTAGTTAAGGACCGATATACGGCACTATGACCAATCGCGGTTCTTTGCGACCAGAAATCGAGAATATCGATTTCGCCTATTTTGGGCTACATTCCAGTTCTTGATATTCAGATTTCAGTCGATAGGTAGAAGATATGGGAGAAAAATTATAAACTCCCAAATCTAAGCTTGAGTTTATTAGTATTGGAAGATTTCTCAAGCTATGATATGCATTTCATAAATAAAAATATCGATGCACAGAGTGATCGAAAGCTCCGAACATTTCTGAGACACTTGTTGGATTGACTGTAACATGGATCACCAGCAGCTTGCGCTCTAATAATAGTTAATGTGCTCATGACCCTAAGACTTCTAATCAATTGATTCTCTTCATGTCACCTACTATTGTAACGTTGAAGTCTAGATCACCATATACCCAGACTTCGATGTGTTGGCCGCGTGATTGTGGGTATGTCTTACCAGTTCGAGTATGTCTTTCCTCAAGCATCCAGTTCGTAATGGCATAGTGTACCAGGATTACTTCGGTCCGCAATTTAATGAAATGTGAGACTGTAGTAATGGAAGGCTGGAGTGAAGGTAGTAGCTGGACCAGATAGAGCAAAGACCGAAAGTTATAAGTATACATACATCAGTGAGATCTGGATGCATCACTCTTCATCCCATCTCAAGCCTAAGTCACCTTCACAAAACACACAAACATTTATCAAAGATGCTTTCCATCCTCGTTCTCACGACCACCTTCGCTGCTGCGGTATTGGGCAGCCCTTACAACCAGCCACCGACGCCTACCATTACTCCTGCACCTGAATTGGTAATGGAAGTCCCTCGAAACTTAGTTTCATGATATGCTAATATATTGTTCTGTCAATTTAGGCTGTACGTCAATGCGGTGGCGTGGCTACCCACGTTGTCAGAGAGGGAGAAACACTTTCAAGGATTGCCGCTAGGCTCGGGGTTGGCGTTTGCAATATCGCTGCATCGAACCATATCGAAAACATTAACACCATCTACGCATCGCAAACCCTCACCGTAAGAGCTTCTGGATGCGAGGCTGTTAATAATGGACCTGGATGCACGCTTCTACCCAAGCTTGCATCAGTCCATGTAGCTGTTGCTGGGGATACTTTCTGGAAACTAGCTGTTGCTCAGGGTATTCCGGTGGCTTCCATCATCGCTGCAAACCCGACTATTGCAAGCGATGCCATCCCTGTCGGTCAAGCGATAGTTATTCCAATGGCAATCTAGACAGTTAGTTTAAACACATTGTGGATTGAGCTACAGGGAACGGAACCGAGAAAGTGATGGAGAAAGGGAAAGAGGAGTAGAGGTTGGGGAAAAGCGGGTCAGGTAGTAGTGGGTCTATCGCAGGGCCATAAATCAGCTCTCAAGAGCTGGTTTCAGGACTTGGCGCACAATAACGGACTACATAGCTAAATACATCCTACATTCCCGTGAGAGCCACTAGACACACGTGAGAATTCAGCTTTATCATGAAAGTAATTTAATAGCGCACCAAATTTCCTGTACGCATTTCACTATTTCATTTGTCAATTCTAACAGTTGGCGAGATAAGAGCGCCCGGCTAGATGCGTAATACTACGAGTGGCCAGCGCGTGTGCTATTACCACCGGTGGGAGCAGTGCCGTTTGGAGGTGAACCCCAACTATAGAATTACAATCCTCATTTGTAACGTCACCAACAAAAGCATAGTAACCCGCCGGACTGAGACCACACGACGATGCAATATCTATCTCAAAAGCAATCCAAGCGAAGATGCCACAAGATCCACTATCGTCTAGTAACACGGAATTAGAAACGGAGTCGACCTCAACATCTTCTTCGGCGAGGATCTCATCGTTAGTATAACTCGTGAAGTCTTGTGCATTCCTGATTTACGGCTCTTGAGCCTCAACGAGTGACATAAGGTGCCGGTCAAAGTATACTCGATCGACGTTGGCGATGTTGGCATATTCTAGTGTGCTTTTGGTGTTTAAAAAAAGCACCAACATAGCTAAGAACACGCAGGTGGTTCTGCTTACACGTGAGCGTTTGATAGGAGAAGAAAAGATAGACTCAATCTTAACATCCGAGCAGTATAATTCCCCAGAAACACGGTGTCAAGGGCGGCAACACCATTATCATCGTAAAAGTTACGGTTCAGCCTCAAAACGGCGCACTAGAAGCTCACTAGTACTAATCAGCACTCTCTTGGAGGGACTTCTCGACCAATGAGGGACGATGAGTATGCTAATCAACATCTTTCCCTCTCGCTTCTAGCTGACCCGTGCGATGGGCCAGAGCCTTCTTGCGTGCTCAGAAACGCACTGCATTTCGCTGCTTCCCATTCCCTCTCGGCTGTAAGTGTGGAGACGCTGAGAAGGACAGAGCAACAAAAACCTTCATCTCATGTGAACACTTAGTAGAATTATTTCAGAGCAAATGCAAGTGCTTAGTGATGGATCCTCGGAAAATAGAGAGCAATTGGACATGCTAAGTGATTAGTACTCTTGACGGCAGCCATATTGACAGCTTTTATACCGGCACGTTAATAGAAAGGGTTCTGCAAAATTCAAGAAGTAAATTTGGATATTATCATATCCTATAATCGGTGTTGCCTTCTCGTTACTCATCGCTACTGCCAATAAGGCTGTAATCAAGAGGCTAACCCATTCATCTCATATTCTTGATTGGCTTGACAGTCCTCTTACGAAGATGTTTCATACCATTTGTTCATTTCGCGTGGTTACTGCTAACGAGATACCTGCAACCAAGAGTCCGAGCCTTTCCATTCGTTTTCTCGATCGGGTTTGACATCTTTCCTCTGTGAGTTGATGCATGATGAGCAATGCCTAGCTTATACGCCACACCTCAGCCAAAAGAATAGTTTGCGACCCCAATCCTACCGCCCTTAGTCAAGGAGTTTGACAAGAGGTAATTTTGGGTCATATTGGAGGTTGCGGAGCTCCTGGTTGTGTCGTTGCCACGATGTGTTGCCGGCATATTGTTATATCCTCCGAGAATACAGCTGAATCTTCAGCCTAGCATTATGCAGTGGTCCCACAAGCTTAGCCATTCCTTCCCGGAACGGCACCGCTTCGTATATTATCATGCGTCGAGAGATATCATGTAAATCCATGCATATCACAGCAATGTTTTCAGCAGCGAGGCATGAAACCCATAATACAAAATATGGGTAAATGATATATCAGGGGTTTGAAGATACAAATGCATGTTCAGTATCCAAGAGGGTCAGCCTACATCTTTTCTGAATGTATTATTTTCGTGACTTGTGCAGTATGTTACCATTAGATCATGAGATACCTTTCATGAGTTCTATATTTCGAAGTTATCCCGCTTCACCTCCTCAGACATTACCAAAGTTCGTCCATCCATTCTGATTCACTACCCGATGAAGACTGAACTACCACTTGACATTTCCACCTCGACCTAACTTATTGTCATTTTACTTCGTCTTTATCACCTTGTTACCGGAAAACAGCTTGCTGCAAACTAGGCTTTCTCAGTAATTGTGCTGGAAAAGTAACATGGGGTAGTCTTACCGTGGTTATCATCCTAGGGACTGCAGGTGATATTCAGAATGCTTGGGTCATTAGGGCATGTGTTAACGCTGAGGAAGCAAAAGTTTGGCCTTGGGTTACTTCTCCCCGCGATCGCTAACATTGTTGGTGCATTTAACCCCATTGGTGCCCACAATAGTGCAACATTGAGAGTCGGCATTGATTTATGTAACTATTAAGGTAAAGAACAATGCCTAGAAAATGTAAAAATAATTTCATGAAAGAGAATATCTGAAAAATGATGAGGTTTGCTGTTGAGATCTGATCTTGGTTAAGGTAGTGGATCAAAACAGTTAGAGATAAAAACCTTTATCCTAGCTAAGGTAGAGAGAATGGACCCGGTCAAAGACGCAGCCTGCTACAGATTGTATTCCACAGAACACAATCAATGTTTTGTTAGCACATCCTTTGAGCCAGAACGACTCTGTCTCAACTCCACTCATTTGAGCTATATAAGAGTTTAGCAGGTCAAATAAGCTCCGAAACTCTACTGTGATTATGAGTGAGAATGTGACATCACCAGAAGCTATGGTAACAACAAGTAAGCTCTACTCTGGAAAATTCTGTATTTTTCTTATGAAAACGGATAAATAGCTATACGTAGCTGAGCTATGTGCGACTTGCGCCTTCCTACCGCATCCCAATATGAGAAGCAATGTGCTTGCAGCATTCGCAACTTATACGTCCTAGACCTCTGCGAAATATTATTTCAAAGCTATCACCACACTTAGAAGCTTGCTGCAAAGATTGTAGGACGTAATATTTAGTCTTTTCTGACTTTGCTCTCCGAGGTTTGGCGGTTCTCCCAGGCGGATAAGGCATTTGTACATCGATCACAAATTTTCCAATAAAGTTGGCCCACCTAAGTAACAGCGGCGGACCCACTACGTGAAAATGGAACTTACGCCGAAAGGATTGGGTGTGGGTGTTAACGGGGGCCAGATCTAACGGAACAGAGCTACTTTACCGGTACCAGAATAAAAGGATGCTCGACGCCGATGCATCAATTTGATAACTGAGCTCGTCTATTGCCCACTCTCTCACCGATCACGACTTGCTCTGATGCCACGTCTCGAACCATAGCTGCGCTTACACAACAGCAGGTATTTCACAGCTTAGACATATTAGTAAAGTTTTGCGATGTGATGGGACCCCTGACACATGAATGGGACATCGCCATCGTGCGCATCGGTTATTTCGACAAAGGTGATGAAGCTCAGTGTTGTCGCCTCGCGAAAGTTATGAGTTTACGTATCCGCATCCAGTCACAATACGGGGATGGCCCCTTCTATTACCACCCTAGCGTTGCCTCTCATAGTCGGCAAGACCAAGTTCCGCGACCCGGACTGCGTAGACTGTGCGCAAAGCCTTCAATGCATTGTCGTAAGGTTCTCCTGACCGCGAAAAGAATTACCTGTACAGGCTGGAAAACAAAGTTTTGGATATACGAGAGCTATCCAGTTTTGGCTAGGTCGGGCTTCGGTATCAGCAAATAATCTCTATTCTGGCTGGAAAACGCTGTATGTTACCGAATGTCGATCTGTAATTGGCTGGCAGATTAATCACGCTCCATCAGGAGCGGATTATATCACCTTTTTGGCACCGCCACAAACCAAAACCTTCGGTTCCCAGCGTGTACAGCGATGACAATGAAGGTGACAAGTGGTCGTCTGATGTCCGCTGCGACGTTTGTTTCGTCATCGATGACGCTGCCCTGGCTTGGCTACTCAATGCGCCTGGCCATGTCTCAACAAAATTCTTAACCCTGAACTTGGGTCATGGGTTATTGTGGTTGATGCAGAGCACCCGACAATCATGCCTTAAAACGATAGTGGGTCCTGCATGTGCTTAGCGAGGGCGTATGAACGCGTTTGTGTGGCCCCTTCAGACAATCTTGGCTGTCGGTCTTTGGGGTTGCTGGGCCCCGTTCGGCCATACAACGGTCATACCTCACCTTACGATGGTTATAGGAAGGTGAAGCTCGTTGATTCTGTTGGTGGAGTCCATAGGCTATCGAAATTTCCAAGGCATGCTGGAGGGTGACAGAAGGTGCGAGAGTGATGTTAGAGAAAGTTAAGTGGGCTTTGAGTAATGTGGATGACATTTGCATCTAGGTAGCTACCCCGAAATTTCAGAATTGACCTTGACGCTCACCTATATGTGACATAGACAGAGAAGTAAACTCAGAGAATAATGCATTCGGTTACTCATAAAACCAAGCGCATGAAATCGATGACTCTTAGCTATGCTTAACCCCAATCTCTAGATCTGCAAGATGAAAGTAGGGTTTGATCGTCATCTCTGAACAGGTATAATCTTCACCCTAAGCTCTGGCTTATCCCACAGAGTGTAAACCTTCTGATCTGTCCAGTTTTTACTCTCCGGGCATAGTTCAAGATCGTAATGCCACAGCATCACAGCAGCAATGATGCGCATCTCATGATATGCTAGGCTGTGGCAGCCCGTTAATATCGATTACTTAATGGATCAATAGGATACGTACTTCTTTCCAATGCAGTTACGCGGCCCAAAAGAGAAAGGCTGGAACACGTCTTTCCTATCTGTGTCGTATCCGGTACCAGGTAGCCATCGCTCAGGAATAAAGTCTTTTGGATCTTTGAAGTTCAAAGGAGAGGAATAGGCGGCTTTTTGGGAGACAGCAACGCTTGTCTGTATCGCATTGTATCGTTAGCCTAGCCGGAGAAATGAATGCGTACGCATGTGAATGGTATTTACCTTCTCTGGCACCCATTCGCCACATATCGAACCGCCTCCCCGTGGCACTGCTCGAGGTAGGCCAATTGGTACTGGTGGATAGCATCGAAGGGCCTCCTGAAAGCATACACTCAAATATTGCAGACGTGGCAAGATCTCAAGCGTCAGGTCTTCCTGTGGCAGGGCACGCACTTCTTCGACGACTTTCTTCATCTTGTCTGGATGCATAAGCAGCAAATAGGTCAGTCCGCTTAACAATGTTGCTGTTGTTTCAGTGCCGGCAATCATGAAGGCTGACGCGTTTGCATGCATCTTTGAGAGAGGCAATCGAACTTTCTGATTCTCTAGAACAAGCTTCCAGATATCAGATTTACCGATGTCGGTCCCTTTCGCAAGTCGTTTATCCACGCGGTCGGCGGAGTGCCGGAAATGTTCGAGGTCTTTACCGCGTAAAGGTGGAGGCATGAACGCCTTCATCAGGAGCCCCAATGCAGAGTACTCTTTTGCCGGGCGAAACAGGGCCTGCATTTTGATACCCTCAAACACTGTTTTGACCCATTTCGTATACTTGCCCGTATCCAACATACCCAACGGCTCCCCAAAGGTGAGATCTCCCATAATGTCAAAAGTTGTACAATTGTACAATTTCACGAGATCAACGTGAGCCTCTGGGTCTGTAGCCACACTCTTGTCAATGATCATCTTCAATTTATTAACATGGGAGGAAATGAGGGGTTCTTGGAGTTTCAGGGCCTTATCGCTGAATGCGTTGGCGAATACCCTGCGGACCTGACCGTGCGATTCTGATGTCGGTTCCGCTAAAACATGATAATCGCCGTTCATGTCAGGACTGTAGAACTTTGGGTCTTTTTGGAATTCTGCGCGTCCACCTGTACGGTGACCAGCAATATCTTTCCATGCTTGGGGTGAAATATAGCTCAATTTTGCAGGAGCAATTCGGACAACTTCGCCATATTTCTCATGGCATTCACTAATCCAAGAAGATTCCTCGCCATGGGCGAGGCGATAAAAGTAATAGAGGTTCGTCGCAGCCGCAATTTTCGGACCAGGATCTAAGTTTTCAGTCAGCGTGCGAAACTTGCCACGATACAATATACAATTACTTGCATTTTTTCAAAGGATGAAAGAAAACATTGTAAATGACACCTAGGACCACTCGAAGAACAATCTATGATTCTTAGTCATGTCGAGATGTAACCGAGTTTGCTTCTATCTTACTATGGCACCTATCGCAGGAAGACACAGAAGAAGATGCTCTTGTCGGATTGCGCCGAGATCAAAATCAAACTTCGATAGGACTGTCATAACTATGAATGAGACAACGGTGTGCGAGGAGACTAGAATGTTGATGGCTAGAGGGGCTCATGTTCTGCCTCAATTTATACCGTTGTTCCAAGCATATTCACCTCTGTCCTAGCTAACATAGATGTCCCTGTCCCGGATACACTGATATCCGCTTCCTTGCTCATGTGAGTGGCGGGTGCGGCTGTGCATGGGCCTGGCTTTGCACGACTATCATTACATGCGCTGCATGGACTCTTAACTAATATGCGTCATACTTTCTTTCAACCATAGCAGTATTAAATTAGCTTGGACGTGTCATAATCGACAACGGTGTGGAGTATGAGTGGACTACTTTACGATCTACGTTATAGCTCCAGTTTTCAGCGTCGTATATACGCTGTCAGTGGCGGAATTGCCCACCCGTTCATTCGGAAGCCGGCATTGTTGATTTCCGTTCTACACCGGTCATCGATCATATACGACACACGACTTGGCAACCAATGGTTGCAGCTCAGTTTCTATTCAAGAGGGACCGTTCTAGACAAACCAATGCTCGGAACGGTTGAAAACCGCTTCCGGTAGGAAGCTGGTGGTCGGGACGGGCCGGTACATATCACACCAGACTTCAAGACGCCTCCTCATAACTTGGTGGATCAGCGAACGTTGCTCTCTAAGCGAGCGCCGTCGAAGCGAGCGCCACCTTCTGCAAACCCTGTGCACCACTACTATCTGCATGCTGAGTGGCAGCGGCAAACATTCTCGCCTTGGCATGTCTTGGTGTGATTGCGTCTTGCGTGGCGTCTTCGATTAGCCTTCCAATAGCCTCGTGATGCGCTGGCAGCGAGAAGTTATTGTACATAGTTGTGAGCAACGGTGTAAGCTGTCAGCACGTCATTAGTATGTGCCGGTGATGATCTTGCATTAGACCCAACGTACCTGCTTGGGGTCAGCACTAGCGGTAAAGTCATTCGTAGTGGCGTCTAATCTAACAACCTAACCTTACCTCTACCTATTTACTACTCTATTTGTAAGTTTCGTCTTCTCTTAGTATAGAATCTGATTCAAACTTCTCAGAAGTAAAACAAACGTCAAATATATTTGTCTTAAATTTAATGAATGTTGTGAAGCCCATGAGCGTGTTGTAACAGCCTCGATGTGTCTCGAATGTACTCATGACCTTTGCTCAGACCTTTTTCAGGATGAATATAATGCCCGAACGCGTGAGGCATTCCTATATAGCATTTCTGAGTTACAAGATTTCCACTGCTTGCCAGAAGCTTGCCATATTGATGCGCTTCATCTCTACATATATCAAACTCAGCGGTTATAATATGCGTTGGCGGTAGTCTTTCAAAAGACCTGGCCAACATCGGTGAAGCCATCCAATCATCACATGCAGCTCTTCTTATATCTGTATTGTATCAGCGGGCTATGTTGATTTTTGAGAACACGATGGCACATACCGTTGGGGATCCAATAATCTAAGAACCACTGCTCTCTTTTCAAGCCGCCCCAAGGTGCATCCTTGTATTGCGCTGTACTGGGATAACGCTTGGCAATCGCTGATCGTAAGGGTTCTTCAGCAATGAGCCATCTAAAGTCAGTCGAAGGCACAACTAGCAATGCCAGTTTGAGTTCTAGTCCCGCATCGCGCGCCATGTGCGAAAGTACTGCTGACATGTGACCACCTGCCGAGAGACCACCGATCGAAACACTAGTGGCATCGATGTTCAAATGATCAGTGTGAGCTAGAACCCATTGAAGTGCATCCCAAGAGTCATAGATGGCTGTGGGAAAAACGAATTCAGGGGCGAGGCGGTAATCCACGTCAACAATGACAATGCTAGTATTATTACAAACACTTCTGCACCAGGCTGCTTCGCTATTGAGACCACCCAGAACCCATCCGCCTGCCTTAATATTAGAAAAGTAAATGATAAATGGCAATTGCTCTTACCTCCATGATAGTTAAGATGTACAGGAAAAGGTCCCTGTCCCTCTGGCGTATACACACGGACTTTGATATACCCAGCTGGTTGGCTTACAGGAATTTCGAACTCTGTTTCTTTGAACACACAAGGGCCTGCCCACAGTCAACAAACGAATTATTAGGGGTGCATTGCCATGCTTGCCTGACCATGTTGGGTATGTGAAGCTGTATGCGAGTGGCTTCCGACGGACTTTTTCGATTGGTACTTCCTCAGCTTGACAATGGTGCCCTCCATGTGCGTTCCAGACGCGAATCCATTCCGGGTCAAGTCTCGCAAGCCACTCTTCCGGAGTGCGATAAGCTTTGCTAGACTCCTCGTCTACTACTGATGGTATTTTTACAGTCATACTTGTTGATATGGTATTCTTCAGTACTTAATCAACTGTGTCAACTCAAGTGATCTCACTTCTCGTGTAACAATAAATGTTGAAGAGGTTGTCAAAGAAACTTTTCTAGCTATTTCTACTATGCCATTTTGACAGGTAGATGGACATGTTTGTCACCCCCGATCTGACCATTACTCGCGCATCGGATCTGATAGGAATGCCAAGCTGGGAGACTGCGCTCCTATCAGCACACTGGGCCAACGATAAGCATCCGCAAATCGTTCCGAATGCAATCTTACCAAAATAATCTGGAAGCCGAAGTCACACATAGTGAACCTTGGATATTACGAGACTCGAAGTGCCAAGCATATGCAAGTGCGGAAAGATGGACGGGAAACTCGACGGGAAAATGAATGAGCCCGTGCTCCACTACTATGTAGTAGCTGTGTTGTGGCGTGACCAATGTGCACAGCTCAGCCAGCGCAAAATCTCGTCTTACACTTTTAGAAAATAGAGATCAGTAGGTATCATCGGTATAAAAAGCGCCAAATAACGAGCAACTCTCAGAAATAAACACATCAATCCTGCAAAGCTGCAAAGGCTAGAGCAAGGAATAGCAGAAATGCAAGACTCAATAGTCATTGTTGGGTATGTTACCTTCATGAAGCCTGTATCTTTTGCATGCTGAATTACATGTAGGTCTGGGGTGATAGGATTGGATGTTGCTCTCATCCTGGCAGAAAAAGGATATGGACGTCATACAACAATCGTGGCGCAACATCTGCCGGGAGATACCTCCGTCAACTACACATCACCATGGTACGATAACAATTAGCTAACTGCTCTGCTCATGGTCCCAATCTTACCCCAGCAGGGCCGGTGCGAACTTTTCAGCGATATCTGGGAGCGATGCAAATGCTCTTATCTGGGATAAGGCCGGGTATAAACGTCTCATGAAGCTTGCAGATACCCATGGATCCGTCGCTGCTATCAGGAAGACGCAATCATTTGAGTTCTGGGATGAAAAGCCGGCTGAGCAGAAGCTGCAGTCTCTTGCGGGTTACTTGGAAGATGTAAGCATATTCTCAAATATCATCACTTTACTACTAACGCATCCAAAAGTTCACAGTACTACCCTCATACAAGCTTCTACCAGGGGTGAAGTACGGCGTCTCCTTTACTACAGTCACAATCAATGCGCCCAAGCACATCCAATATCTCAAGCACAAGCTCGAAGAGCACGGCGTCAAGTTCCTCCGGCGTAAGCTGGAGCATTTGGATTCCGCTTTCCTGAGCAAGCATACAAAGGTTGTCTTCAACTGCACCGGAAATGGCGCGCGGCATCTTCCCGGTGTCCAGGACGAGAAATGCTTCCCTGTCCGAGGTCAAATTCTGCTCGCACGAGCACCGCAAATTCAGCAAAATATCATGCGTCATGGCAAGGATTACGAGACGTACATTATTCCAAGACCTAATTCAAACGGTAACGTGATTCTTGGGGGGTTTATGCAAAAGGGTAATGGGTAAGTACGCGCAACGTATTTCGTGCAAGTAGAGTGCATACTTAATTTTCATAGCACCGGCGATACTTTTGCCCATGAGGCGGATTCGATCTGGAAACGAACGACAACATTGGAGCCATCATTAGATGTGCCCGAGACAGATATCCTGGCATCTTTTGCAGGTCTTAGACCGGGGAGGCTGGGAGGCGCGCGCATCGAGAAAGAAGCGCGGTCTGATGGCCGTATCATTGTTCATAATTACGGGGCGGGTGGGACGGGCTACCAGGCCGGCCTTGGTATGGCCATCGAAGCAGTGGAGTTAGCTCTTCCGTCCCTGGGGGATTCGGTAAGTAGTTTGAATGAGTTAGAAAAGGCGAAGTTGTAAAGTTAGCTTGGTCTCTTTTTTTGTATATTGCAAATAACGTGAGAAGAATTCTTTGAGTGGCGGAATGAGAGAACTGCATCAATTTAATAACTCCACATCATCCTCGCGCTTCTGTTTCCATCGTGATTGTCGTACCGAATACAAGAATCATCCAAGAGCCAATGCGACATATAGTGAGTGTTTACTGAAATACCATATCAAATACACCCATGTGCACGAAATTTTGTTTTCCCCATACCGTTCCTCACTAATCTCCCACCAAACCCTACAACTCGAAAGAAAAGTACTTGAGGTAACAACATTATGAAAAGCTCTTAGAACGACCGTTTCCCTTCTCTGCCACCCACTCTCTATCTCGTGCAATCTCCATGCCGCAGCCTCGCCAGGTCCCTGATGCGAAGCTCCGATTGGCGGTATTCGTGGGTAGCGCTATCGGCTCCGATCGGACCCACTCCGCTCAGCACAGATGGCCGGGGTCCTTTGGAACCCAAGGGTGCGGAATATTGCGGGGTGAGCGATAGCGGCAGCTGCTAGCTATCATCATTTGCGGAAGATGGAAAGATATACAAAGAGATAATGGACGCAGGGGCATATGTAGTCTGGAGTATTGTTGCATCATCTACTTGTGCTTTCCTCGCCCCCTCTTTGTTCATCTGTTTTGCGTATATGTCTGGTTGAGTGTGTGTGTGCATTTTAACATGATGACGGATCGTACCTCTACTGCCAATATGCATGAGGACGACTTGAAGCATGGCAGCGAAGTCGAAGTCGACGGGCTTGCCCCTGGTGTGGAGAGTAGCACGCTACGACGCGTGCCCGATCGCATTCCATGGGTTGTGCTGCTCATCTTGATCGTTGAGCTGGGAGAACGCTTCACGTATTTTGGCCTGAGTGCGCCGATTCAGAATTACATCAAGTATGTCCATTCTCAAACGTAACGACATGAAAACGAAGACAAAAGAAACTAAACAATTTTCTTTCAAGAAACCCACACGACCCACACTCTGATCTTCCTGGCGCTCTGGGCCGCGGTCAAGCTGTCGCTACAGCCTTGGGCAACTTTTTCAAATTCTGGGCCTACGCTTCTACTGTCATCGGCGCTATTGTCGCAGATCAATACCTGGGCCGCTTCAAGACAATCACCCTCGGATGCGGTGTTTACATTATCGGTCTTGTAATTCTCGTTGCCACATCGACACCTGCTGGGATCCAATCTGGCGCCGGCTTTGGTGGGCTGGTTGCGGCTATGGTAGTGATTGGATTGGGTACAGGTAGTATCAAAGCGAATGTTACACCCATGTGCGCAGAGCAGTACAAGCCTGATGCGGCGTATACGAAGCAGTTGGCCACTGGCGAGTGGGTCATAGTGGACCCCGAATTGACGGTTGAGCGCATGTTCAATTGGTTTTATTGGGCGGTCAATGTGGGTGCGCTTTCGCCGCTGATTACGGTCAATGTCGAGGCTCATGTGGGATTTTGGGTCGCCTATTTGATCCCTTTAGTGTGAGTTGATTGACCTGCTTGTTTGGCTTTTGGTAAAGTTGCTGACGACTACAGGGTCATTGTCATTGCTGCAATGGTCTTTATCCTCAGCAGCCGGCTCTTTGTTCAAACCCCACCTCATGGATCCGCGGTCATTGATGCTGCTCGTATAGTCGCCATTGCTATCAAGGAAGGCGGATTCGAAAAGGCTAAGCCAAGCGCTTTGGAGGCCCAGGGAACTCTTTCGCGCCATCGTTTTGCGCAGTCCCCTAACTATACCGACAGATCTGTAAAGGAAGTACAAATGGGTATTACTGCATGCAAGGTAAGTCCTACTTCAGCCAATTACTCTATTGAACTAACAAATTTGCAGTTCTTCCTCTTCCTTCCTTTGTACTTTGTCTGCTGGATCCAGATTTGGAACAATCTCATCTCACAAGCTGGAGATATGGCATTGCACGGTACACCAAACGACCTCTTGCAAAATCTTGACCCTATAGCCTTGATCATCTTCATCCCACTACTAGACTGTGAGTACAAGAAACGAAGCTACTTATACTTTGGAATGAAAGTGTACTAATCAAAACCAAAGTTATCATTTACCCTCTACTTCGCAAGCACAAGATCAACTTCAGCCCAGTCCTAAGAATGACCGCTGGCTTTCTACTAGCGGCTATTGCTATGGCGTACGCAAGCGTGCTCCAGCATTACATCTACAACTCGCCAAAGAACAGTATCCATGTTTGGATCCAAGCTCCGGCTTACGTTCTTGTCGCATTCTCTGAAGCCTTTGTTATCATCACCGGTTTGGAGTTGGCGTATACGAAGGCACCTACAAGGCATGTTGCAGATACCAGGATGTAATAGATCGCCTATACTGACGTACTGCAGTCTTCGCTCTCTTGTTTCCTCCTTGTTCTGGTTGACAATTGGCATCGCTGCGGCAATCTGCATTGCCCTTGCACCTGTGTCGCAGGACCCGTATCTGGTATGGATGTACGGCTCTCTCGCTATCGTCGGATTTGTTGCAGGGTGTGCATTATATGTTTGCTTCCGAAACTCCTTCCAAGGGGTGCCAGTCATCATAGGCACTGAAGCGGCGAATGAGGTTGGTGTGAGCAAGGTCACTGCGGATGCAGGGAAACTCGCTATCGAGGAAGGAAACAAGTATGCCAAGTAGTTGAACTGCCATCTCTGCTCATGTTAGATCCTGAAAGTTCGAATTCCATCCGTGTTTCTTTAAACTATCTACAGCTGGCCGCCATATTGTTCCTGTCCAAAAATTGTGCTTCCTGCGATTTCGTCTCTTATGAAAACATTGTCTAGACCTTTCCAGAAGATCGAATCAATGCGCAGTAACGAGAATTTCAGGATATCAAGTGATTTCGATTGTAATCGGACAGATCTTCGGGCCTGGTCGAGAAGGTTCCTGCATTCTCGTGCCTCTTCGGGACTATCTGCTGTCGCGTGGAGCAAAAGTGCGAGATTGCACAACGTTGACCAGCCTAGCGTGCACCCTAGATTGCACAATTAGCAAAAACGAAATACTCTCCAATCATCGTGTGCCACATACAAAAAGGCCAAAATCCGTGAATCCAGCTGTTCTTTAGATTGGACGTAAATGCTACGAAGCTAGTGACGCAACCTTTCGCTCCAGCTCGTGCCATTCGACATGCTTCAAGCTCCCGATGCTTGTCAGTAGAACTGTTTGGCATTGTTCGGTGCCTCGAAAAATTGAAGGGCCTGAGTATAGCTCGAAAGAGAAGTACTTTAACAAAATGGCCTCCGAGAAGCAAAGGACCTGATGGGTCAATGTCCTTGTCTTGCGATTCAGACTGGCTGTCGGCAGTAGCGCTATTCCAGCAGTTCAGTTCCTCCATCAGGCCTTGCGCCTTACTTAATGTGCTTTCATAGTCTCCTGTAAGACTTTGGACCGCTTTGAGAGTGCTGGAAATGTTAGTCCTACATCTATTGATAGGGGCTGTCTGAGGAGAATTACAAAAGTGTTTTTAGAGTCGTATGTAGAATGATTGTAAGTTCATACATATGAATGAAGTAAGCAGGAAACAGCGTTTTTCTTTCTTCTTCCAAAAAGTCGTCGAGGGATGGTGGCGGGACGAGCCAATCGTCATCATGTATGAGGCAGCTCCGACCCAAGACGGCAGCATGCCAGACGTCAATCATCCTGACAGTCCACGACAACCGCTTTCTGAGCTCTATCTCGGCAGGTGATATGCTCCAACAGGTGGGGTTGAAGTGCAAGCCCAGTGTTTGTGAAACAGTCACCATTGTGCCAACAAGCGACCACTTTGTCGCATAATCTGGCATGAGAGGCTTATGTGGAGGCGAAATTAGCAGCAGGACCAACGTTTGTAGCGTAGAGATGTCCGGCCGATGCAGTTCCTGATACATTACATTCAAGGCAATGTTCCATAGCTTTTCTGCATCGGGAAGATCGTATGCTATCTGGACGGAGAGATAGTCGTCGAAGCCGGCGAATGGTAGTGTAACTAAATATATCGCGGCAAGAGTAGAAGGGTTTGATCGGTCAGGCTCTGCTGATTGCGCTGGAGGAAGTATTGGAAAATGAGGGTACACAAATTGATAAAATCTAAATGTGTTAGCTTAACAAGGAAAGAAGTGTGATCGGTCTTGGTCTTTCGTACAAAGAAATCAACCTGACACCCACATCAGGACTCACAAGCGTCTCTAGCTGCTGACGAAAAGAATGATTGTGCTGGTCACACTCCTCCGTCGCCTCTGTGGCATTTGAGACTAGGAGTTGAACTGGATGGATATCCTGCGTCACTGAACGAACAGCCAGTCGTTTGAAAACAAAGTTGTTATCCGGGCCAAAATTATATCTTTGCATAAGGTATGGGTCCATGTCCCCTGTTAGGCCACAGACTATGCTCGTCGTCTCAAGTCTTTGTGCTGACGGCGAAGGGAGTCCAGGATAGTCCATTGACACATCTTTGAGAGGAGGATTGATGTGGTGGAAATTCTGTATATTCATGTCAATCATGGCTTGGTCAACCCAAAGGTTGGCTGATGGATCTGGTGATTCGCCAAGCAAAAGGTAGCCGTGTTGGTCGAAGAAGACACCGTCCGAATTTGGAACGTTGCTTTGCGGGTTTGGGACTTCTAGGCTAGCTGGCTCTTGTGTAGAGTTGTTTAGGGATACATGTGTTGGAGTTGCTGCAGACGTGCGTGTATTCTTGGGTGCGACCTCAAATGTGCAGTCGCGCCCCGAGAGATGACATAGCCGGCATGGAGGCGCAGAGTCGATGCGACATGCACTTTTGCGCGCCCTGCAATTATCACATGCTCGCTGCGCCTTGCTCATATATTTTCGCATGTTGCCGCTCATGAAGAAGAACGAGAAGTTGCTCCTCCACAGCGTTATCAGCTGGCGAGCTAAGACCAGGCTAACTCGTCCTTTACCGAGGCGTCAGCAGTACCCTATAATTGGCCCAAATGCACAGGGACTCACGTAATAGAAGAACAGCAACGAGATAGGAAGAGATATATTAACATACGGCTGGTAATCATGGCATGGAAGGTAGAGGATGGTCTGAGAAGTGGTTGAGTAATCTGACTTGGCTAGTATCACCTTAGCCAATTGGAATAGAAAGCTCTTAATTTCATTTGTTTTGAGGGCATGAGACTTTCTATAGCCATCTTCAGTAGGTACGGCGATCTAGCTTATGGCTTTGATAGGCTTGTCGCTACTTGAGAATTCTGTGTTACTAGCAGGTCAGCCAAGCGCCCATAGTTACGGAAACATCAAGCTTCTTTTCTGGTGGACAGCGTCACTGGCGGACTTTCGTGCAGCAATTTTTGCTTTGTTGTAGAACCATGCGCATTAAGGACTCCTCCATGCTCATATACAATGTATGTTGCTTCGGAGATGAGCAGGATACCTGGAATACATGCACCCTGCGCTATAGTCGTCTATATATTAGTGGGCAAAGTCAGTAAGTGAACGCGTCGCTTACCATGATTGTATAGAAGGAAAAAAGCCGACATTAAATGATATTTTACTCTGGAGTCTAGTAGCTCTGGAGATGTTATGCCATGGTAAACACGACCATCACCCTACTACCGCAAATGAGTTCGGTAAATGTGTTCACCGTTATCGTCACTTCTCTCTTTAGAACGTATGCGAATGTTGTATATTTTCTCTCTAAATCATCTCTTTCTTTAATTACCGTCAAAGTCTTGATAGACTGAAAAGATAGGTATCTTGGATGAGACTCTGAGAAGGATACCAGCATCATCGCGTCACGCTCACTCGCGGACGTGAAATACCAGAATACAATATTTACATGGAATGTGTCGATAAAGTGGTAGATGCATCGATCATTCACTCCTCAGATAATTGTCGCGATGGCACGCCAAGCTTTGTTAAGACCCAAAATAAGCAACTGGCAGCGCAGAGGGATTCACCGGTGCTTTTGAAGACGAGATGTTGGTCGCATCACACATCTCAGGTGAACGGCTCCGGGGGGCTTTGGCTTCAACGCTAATTAATCCACAGGATGAGTGGCCCAGGAGTCGCGAGACTCTATAATGTTACCATCTCAAATCATAGTATACATGGCATGGTTATTGGTGGTGTTTCACGGCGATCACGCATCCTCCTGCCGTTTCTGGTCGGTCCGGCGGTTCAACCACGTCATCTCCGAGATAAGTAAAACCGATAACGAAAAAAAGTCTTACGCTCTTGCGGCTTGAATCCTCCTCTATACAATTGCCCGCTGCGACATGCTGCCCTGCTAACAACAGCGACGCTGGAAGCGTCGTACGGACATCATTTCTTACCCGTCATGTCGGCCAACAGGATGCGGCGCCGCAGCAATGCGCCCAGCGAAGAAGAAGTTATTCCCGGCACGCGACGACTCTACGAGAGCGGCCAAACCCTACCAAAAGACTCGTCGCTCGAGACCTCGGGCAATATCCTCCTCATACCTCAGCCAACGAATTCGCCCAACGATCCGCTGCGCTGGTCCTTGTCGCGCAAAGTCTGGCACTCGCTCCTCGTCTTGTACATGGTTGGCTTCACAGCCGCAACCTCGAATAACGCGGGATCCGGTTCCGATGGTGTGAATGAAGAGTATGGAATTAGCTATGATGTCTTCAATACCGGCGCTGGTGTGCTCTTCATTGGAATTGGCTACTGGGCTCTCTTGAGCTCTCCTCTTGTGCATTTGTACGGGCGGAGATTGGGCTATCTTGCCTCGCTCGTGCTCAACATCGGCGGCCTTATCTGGTATGCGCGCATCGACAGTGTCTCCGGTGTGGTGTGGAGTCAATTGTTTGTAGGAGCTGCCGAGTCGGTCGGTGAAGCTACTGCGCAACTGTCGCTTCTCGACATCTGGTTTGAGCATCAGACCGGTAGTGTGCTTGGTATGTACACATTTGCGACAGCTATTGGCACATATCTCGGCCCTCTAATCGGTGCCTACGTATCTGCCGGACTCGGCTGGCGTTGGATTGGGTACGTTGGTGCCATTATTTGCGGTGGCAGCCTTGTCGTCTTTTACTTTGGCTTAGAAGAGACGGAATTCTCGCGCGATCGTTACCTCGCCGGTAATAACGACCCTGTCCTCCTCGACGCCGAACAGCCTGTTCGTAAAAGCCCTACAGATGATGCCAATGGCGAGAAGTCCATCCCGGATACGGCGTTTTCTTCTGTGGATCGGAAAAAGACATATTGGGAGCGTATCCGCATTATCACCCCAGCACCGAACCTGCGCGGAACAGGTTTCAAGCAGTATATCAGTCGTCTGTGGCACACCCTCCGCGTCTTCACTTTCCCTGCTGTGTGGTATGCCGGACTGCAATGGGGCTTCCAGCAGTCCTGCTTAACCTTTTATCTAACCCTACAAGAAGATACATGGTCAGGCGAACCGTGGAATTACGGGTCTGTTGCAGTGGGCAATATGAACATCCCCACGCTGATTGGCAGTCTTATTGGCTGTGCTTATGGAGGATACGGGAGTGATGCATTCATGCAGTGGATGATCAAGCGCAACAAAGGTGTTATGGAGGCCGAATACCGGCTGTATCTCATGGCCCTTTGCACCTTGATTTTTCCTACCGGCCTTTGGCTGTTTGGCATCGGCACGGCCCGAGGTTGGGATTGGCCTGTCCCGTATGTTGGGTTGGGCTTCATCGGCTTTGGATATGGCTGCGCTGGTGACTTGAGCCTGTCGTACCTTGCAGACTCGTTCCCGTAGGTCCACTGTTACTGTGATATCGAGGGTGCTGCTGACACTCCCAGTGATATGGTTCTTGAAGGCATGGTTGGTGTCGCAGTCATCAATAACACGCTTGCAATGGTATTTACCTTCGTTGCCAGCTTCTGGATCGAATCCGGCCTGGAGAACTGCTTCATCGTGCTTGGGGTACTAGGTTTACTAATCATGGGGCTGAGTCTGCCCATGGCCATGTTCGGTAAGCGCACGCGGAGGTGGTCGAGGGATCGGTACGCAACATTTGTCCAGATACGCGATGGATTTTCAAGGTAGAATCTTGATGTGGACTATATATTCAGCGCTCGTACATGAGCTAAACAAAGTTTCGTGCAATTAGCAGGGTATATATATGCGGTAATAATACACGTGAGCGCTCACTACCATGCTTGGAAGTGAGTATCTAGTAAACTCCGAAACACATGATTTACACGAGTGACTATCCTCCCATAGACTTTTTCTCAAGACGCCAAGCTGGAAATGCATTCTTTACCATGTGGTCATAACCTACAGTTTCAAGCAATCTTTGCAAAAAGGCAGGACCAAAAGTTGGGTTTTTTGAGGACTTGGAACGAGAACGCTCCAAGCGTGGAAATGCTTGGTGGCAGCTCAAACTCCGATTTTGTAACGAGGGCCAGATGCACTTGAAGAAGTTCATGCCGGAATGTGATCAACTCTCTGCGCCGAAATTGTCAGCCCAGAAGAGCAGCTGATGTCCTTTTCTGCTTCGGTGGATGCTCCATCGGTGAGCCAATGGATGACGATGTAGCCCCAGAATACTGTGTATTTGTTAGATGTGAGTTCGAAGGGGGAAGATAGCTGTCTTACCATCCGCAAGGCAGATGCTACTGCAAACCAAGGCGACGCCTTTCCCTTCCACAAAGAAGTATTGTACGATGAAAAGTACTAGGGTGACAAGCGTAATGCCAAGCGCTCCTATGATGCTCTTCTGCAGCAATGATCGAATGCTCCTTTGCACCGCCGTATCTCTGCTTCCTTCTATCTCGACCATTCCTGCTCGTGTTTTACTACTGCCAAAAATAATCGAAAAGGTCCAGTTTCCGTTTTCCTTGAGCACTGGCTGAAGAAGATAAAAGAAAGCCAAAGTGAGGGCAATGTCCATAACGATGTCGATGATCAGGAAAGGCACCGTGACCTTCCTTTGGATTCCCGTGTGGCATCGCCCCGATTTGGGATCCATGGCGGTATAGGGATGAAGCCAGGCGTTGATGACGACACCAGATGAGGCGGTCATCATGAACAGCATGCTCCCGATGTAAACCCAATCACGACTGCGAGTGACATACGGTGCGCGAACGACATGAATGCGCTCGACAAGAAAGATGTAGCTGGAGCCATGCTTAGTAATTGTTTATGTCAAGGTTGGTGGTCTGAAGCTTACATTACGCTTTTTGCCAACGCATAGAGGACGAGACAAACCCAGGTAGTTGCAAGGCAAAGGTTGTAGGTATACAACCCTTGTCCACTGTGCAATACCAATAGAGTGGTGACGAACATCATGAGCAGGACATACAAGAGAAGCACAAGCGTGAACGTCATGTTTCGTTTCATACCGGCATTGCGTCTTAACCGATTGAAGCGCGAGCCTGCAACTGCATTAGTAGAGTAGCTGCGACGGTGAAGTCCAAATACGAACCAAGTAGAAGCGAAGACATCGTCACGATAGCTAGAGACAGTATGATAAAGAGCGTACGATCCAATGGCCTCTCCCCTGCATATGTCTGAGACCCTTCACCCCCGCTCGCCCTCGGTTCCTTGGCAGCATCGAACATTTGGGTCCCAGTGAGCGAAACGGCGACACTCATGTTGACGGTGAGCAGTGCATCTGAGAGTGAGGGTGTCCAAAAGGTCTAAATGGAAATCCGTCATATGAAGTTCGCCCAGCCACCAAGGAAGAATAAAAGTCCTAGCTGCAGTTTTGCAATAGGTAGCATAGCGAATGTGCATTAGCAAACAACGCACAAAGTTTGAGGCTACACCATGGTAATTTAGAAAAAAAAAGGTAAACTGTACAGTAGGAAGATGGGGTCACACCGGATCACCCTCTTCCTGTTTGCAGATCACCCCTTTTGCGTGGCGATTTTCCTTAGCTTGTAGTTGGGAGCCCGACTCCCTTTTCCGATCACTCGCTATTGGTCCGCTGGAGGATCCTCCAAGGACGCGGACACCAACGGATGTGTCCAGATCCAGTAATACATAGCAATAGTGGGGAGCGTGCGGAGAACGTGGTGGTGGCGCACGGCAAGTTTCTTAGTGGATGCTCGAGGGGCACCCGAACGGAGGCGAACAGAGGCGGGCTCCAAGGGGGAAAGAAAGGGTAAGTGTGGCTTCGGACATGACATTAAAGTTTGGAGAAACACAGGGTCGCATGTGCGTAAGGAACACGTCGATTGGTATGTGTTCATTGATCTGCCCACCCGTCTGTCAACACCCCAAGTTCAACGTGTTTCACTTGAAGCCGCCCACCCAAGCAGAACTAACGCTACAGATGCACCTTCGCGTACGCCATTTTTTAGTGCGCGTCGCGCATCTGCCTAGCAGATACATGTCGGAGAGAGGTGATAGGTCTTCAATAATTCTTGTTTTTTTCTCTTCTAACTCAAGTTGATTCGATATTGATTATATCTATTACTAGGTATTCCGTTTCTCATCATTGGCAGAGAGGCCTGTTGAACGATTGCGTGTCAAGATATTGCATGGAATGATAATAGTAAATAAAGCTTTCCTATCACATCTATTTTGATGCTCGTTCCTGCTCATTTGAGGGTCATATGTATGTACGCGAGGTTATGTGACTGTTATATTCAAGTGCTTTGTCATGAAACTATCCAACAGGAGATAGGCGTAGCCCTCTCAACAAAAGGCGTTCAGTCGCTACGTTTTACCCCGATTTCTCTGCATCTTAACATCAGTCACATGATAGTTGCCACGCGATGATCATCATCTTCTGGCGTAACCGTTGGTTGGCCTCCCAATGACGAAACTTGTTACAAGGCTTCGCTGATCATATTCGTTAGTTAGGCCAATTGAAATGACCTGCATTGTGTCCGCAAACGCATTCTCGCTACCAACGATGACTAGGTGGCGAAAAGGCTCCGCGCTAACTAAAAGCATTCTTAGCGTTACTGAAGCCATCTTCGGGGCTTGAAATCTTGATGGCAATTTTGAGGAATCTAGATAGACTCAGAGGCTGTAGTTGGGTTAATCCTTCTTGTTTTGGGGATTTATGGATCCAAATAGCACTAACTGGCTGGGCAAAGGACGTTTGCCGACACGTTGTAACGGCTAGGTAACTAGCTGCGGATATCATCCGTCTCGGGATACTTTCCATTGCCCCTCTTCCTACCGTCATCACTAATGCCATTACTGCTACTGCCAATGATCTATTTTTGTTTGGGTTGGCCGTTGAGTACGTTAACAGCAGTTAAATCGACTCGATCGTCGTTTGCAACCTCTCCAGTTAGGTGTCAATACAGAAATTAACTCAATCTCATCATGCAACGGGGTCAGTATAGAATTACGCTGTAGCATTTTGAATAATGATTTTCTGTGGTCGTGAGAAAAACACCTCTAAACTTAAGGTTCTTGTACTATGTTTCAAGATCCGCGTGCTCTACTGCTAATAATCTCCCTGCGAGTTCAAGCCTTAGCTCCGCCTCGTGCGTTTGGAGATATTCGCCTTTTCCTGTAACTAGCCAGAAAACCACTGAGATGACGAGCATCACACCAAAGACTGCAATAGCCCAGTTCATGTCGGATATACTAGGGTCGGGCGTCCCTGGAAAGAAGAAGAATACTGTGGTTATCGCACAGTAGATCACGCTGATCCAGTTGAGAAGCGCGCCGAGTCTGCCAAGGTTAAATGTTCCTCCGACGGGAAGCTTGTCCCGTCCAACAACCAAGAGACAGGTGATTGGTAAGCCGTAAGATATGGTTAAAGCGATCGTGCTTACACTCAAAATTGCTGTCAGAACTGTCGAGGCAAAGAAGTAGAGTACGCCAACAAGGCCAATGATAACGCCCTGTAGCCATTGCGCTCGTACAGGGCCCATCCAGGTTGGGTCGATCTTGGAAAAGTAGCTGCTGAATGGAAGCCCGCCGTCCCGAGCAAACCCCCAGGTCAAGCGACCACCGGTAGTTGCGAGGCTTACACCTTGACCTAGTCCGTTAACGATGAACAGCACCATTAGAGTGGCTCCGCCCTTTAGTCCGACTGTCTGATGGACAAGTTCGATAAACGGCAGTCCAGTTGGCCCATCGATAACAAGATCTAGATCTTGGACGCAGAATAGACAAACGACCATGAAGATGAACCCGCTAGCTGCGCCGCATACAATGGCTAGCCAGATGACTTTCGGTCCGTTTGACCTCGGAGATGGAATTTCTTCGATCACTATAAATGTCGGTTAGCCCACCATATCAACCTGACAATGACTGAAATCCTTACTGTGAATCGTCGAATCGAAGGCCGTCAATCCATAAGCGGCCTGCAATAGCCCCAAAAACCATACAACCCCGTCTCCCCATCCCGTCTTGTTCTCCCAATCTCCGAATACAAACTTCGGAGACTGATACTCCATTCCGTCTTTTACACCCACCGAAATCAACAGTGCCAACATAATTGCGAAGAAAAGCCCTACAAACCAAATGCCAACACCATCGTTAAAAATTGCCAAAAACCTGTTACTCCGGCATGCTGCAACATTCACCACGGTGAAAAGCAACGTGACACCCAGGTAGACCATGAACTTTACCCACGCTTTCTCCGCGCCATCCCACTCTGGATTAAACATGACTTTCATCCCCAACAAAAACTCGGTCATGAACGCTACTTGACTCGCAGTCAACGTCCACCATCCAAACGTATTTATCCATGCGGTCATGTATGACAAAAACCGACCAGCCTTGTTTTTATCGAGTAGGCGATGGACCCAATACGCTTGTCCCAGGGCCGTGGGCATGGAAGAGCATAGTTCTCCGAGTGAGAGGCCTACGCAGATGTTGCAGGCGAAAACTAGGACCAGACCCCAGAGAATTGCCACGGGTCCGCCGTTGGTTAAGCCTGAGCTAAGGCCTTGGGCAAAGGTTGCGTAGGTTCCGAGGATACAAAAGGACATGGCGAGCATGGAGATGAAGTCGAATTTGAGTGTTAGGGCTGCTTGGTGGTAGGATGACGAGGTGCCGACCTCGATAGCATTTGTGGAGGCTATGGAAGCCTGGCGGGCAGGCCCTTTGGCGGGTTTCCCGGAATCCATAGCTGCTGTACCCATAGTTGCTGTACTCTTTCGTTCACGGCTCAGATGTTTACAACTTCCTGGGGGCCGAGTATTCCTATAAGGGCCTCGCTTAACGAGATGTGAGGCCTTTCGTGCCGAGAGCAAGTAGATCCGGTCCGCCGGGAGCTTCTATTTTAACAGGAAGCGTGTGCTACAAGGGACACGACCGAAGTGAGAACATAGATTGAAGAGAAGATTGAAGAGAGGAGAGTCAACTCCCTATCGCGCAATTCTCCTGTCAACCATACGGGGCTTTGCAAGCAAATAACGAAGATAGATATATACTCTAGCTCTCCACCCTGCCCTTGACCCTGATGGGGACTTATCTCTGCGGAGATGGCAAGATTAGCGCTATCAGGACGGGGTGAGATATCATGGGACTAGGGTAAAAATCTGCAGCATGCACCCCAGTTCTTGGGGACTGAGATAGCCGAATCAGAAGCAAAACTGCCCCTCCCATAACAATGCAGCTACGCAATGATGCTAACATTACCTACTTTCTCTCTATCTAAACTACATAGATAGCTACTACTATCGTTCGGGACAGTACCTAATATTTGGCGCAATCTCGAAACTTCCTCTACAGTGATTAAAGCTGTCATTTGTGTTGTTGATGGGCGTCGTTGTTATCCGGCTATTTCGGTCAAGAGAGCCCACTGGATCCGGCACTAAGCTAAGAAAAGAAAGTCCATGCGCAATCAGCTCCAGCTTTCTCTGCGATGCAGATAGAGGCGGCACAGCCCAAATACGAATTTGGGGGCAAATTGCCCGTTTTATTGCCAAATCTAGGTATATCTCATGTTCACTTGAACCATGCGTCATTGGCTTGACTTTGTTCCGATGGTCCACTGGTTCAAACTTGTGTCTTCCCAGATTACCGGTCCCCAATGAGCTTGGCTACCCCAAAAATGACTTCCCCGCCTCCTTGGCTATGACTATTACATCTGGTGGTGTCTGGATTGTGGTGTTGAAGAAACGTAGTGCAGGCATCATGCCACGTGAACTCTGCATGGTGACTTGCTGCAAAGGTACGCTTCAGCCAATGACAAGGAACCCAAGCCGGGGTACATATCACTATCATAAGATCGCTGACATTGTAATTGGAGTAATAGCTAGCCACTCCCCAAACAATGCTTTGAAGCTTTGACTCTTTCCTACAACTGTTACCCATACTTGTCGCAATGAGGTCCGCTTATCATTTATTGAAATCTGTTGAGCTTAAGTCTCGATAATGGCTTGTGGGAGGCACCGACAATGCTAGGTTCCTTCAAGGAAAATTGCTTGTTAGTAATACAACACTTAGCCGGTCAGCCAGCATACGCGGGATTTTTCTTACACAAAGGAAACGTGTGATACCGACTTACAGCCAGCCGGGAATGTCTGGTTGCACGATTAAGCCATTGTGCTCCCAACCAGTTCATGATAGCCTTGTGGCTGGACCAGTGAATCGTACCGTTTGACTGTCGCACACAATTGCCTGCTGGGAATGACACTTTCTCCTCGGATCGGGCGATGCACGACATTTCGCAAGTGCAGCTCGCATATCTTCTTTTCGATCCATCCTATCATTATAGGGCTTTCGCTGCCTTTACACCATTGTAATGGGGTCGGCAAAGGTGCGGGGGAATGATAGGCTACTCAGCGAGCAATTTGCCCCATTGAACAATTAGTGGCGCGTTGGCAAGGTCGTAGTCCAGGCAGCAGGTTGTGCTTTCAATAGAAGATAGAAGCTAAGTGTGTAGTCGATAGTAACACATCAGCTAGCGTTATGCCCACGGCCGGACGTAGTCCTCTGGGCTGTGCACGAAGTAGAAGAGAGCAGCTTGTCTACCATTGCATCTAGATATATATTTTCGTTTCCCGTGACTGTATAAGTAAGTTCGATTTGGTCCGAAAGGTCCGACTAAGGAAATTCTAAGTTCGCTAGCGGGCATTTATTCAACATCCACTCTTGCATAGCACTTAGAATATAGACGAATGATCGAGGAACTTCTCAAACTTGAGACATGGCGTTTTAGGTAAAGATCTGTATGAACTACCTCAATTCTGTGATTTATATTACGAGACATCGACTAGGGTTTCAAGGTTATTATCATCACTACTAACTGTTTTCTGGACCTCGAGCACTGCTCGTCAGAGCAGTGTATATCGTATCTAGGCTGACTTGTTGTTAGTAGAGATCAGGGGGTTTTTTTCTCATTAGAAGATAAGAGATTTATGAAGGAAGGGCTTCCACTCTTTGAAAGAAAAAGTCCATTTAGGACTGTGACACGACCATTGGCTTGGGAGGTGGAAGCTCAAGTCAGACACATTCTGATATCGACATGATCCCCAACGAAGTGCTCTATAATGTTCATATATTAAATGATGTGTTATCTAACTGAGCTCAGACAGGAGGCAGAGATTCTTTGCTTCTTGACCATGGGTTTGCATTGTTTACTTTCGAGGACGGTCAAAACCTAAGCGGTTGCGGATGCAGTACATGATCGGCCAAATAGAAAAGCACTAGTAAAGAAGATCTTCGTAGAAGACTTCCAGAAGTGATGATCGCCCGACTTTGATGCTATAACCTGCTGATCTTAATGCTCCGCCCTTCTTGAACAAAGCAGGCATTGTGGTGGATACCTCTGGGCAGTTGCAGCCAACCCAGCTTAGGTCGCGCTAAACGTTTCGGGTAATCTATGGTCAATCGGTAGGTGGTCTCATTATTAAAATTCATATTTCGAAAGCTAAGCAGTGTGGAATAGTATGTTATGTAAACAGGGAACATTGATTCGGATAGAAGTAGATCTTGCTTTGCAGCATTTCTCCATAGAGATGTATTATCGTCCTTTAATCATCTCATCCGCAATCTTCTCAGCAAGAGCGTAGATTAACGCCTGAGGATGACCTGGGGGCAGTAACGCGAGGGAGCTAGCATCTACAACCCTCAAGCCCTGAACCCCAATTACTCTCGCCAGATTGTCCGTCACAGCGGTTGGGTCATCAACGCGTCCCATCCGCGCGGTGCATGAGGCATGCATAACTGCCATCACGCTCGTTCGGATGTTGGCCAAAATCTGTTCCTCCGTCTTCACGTTATCGCCAGGAAAGTACTCGGAATCACTCGCGCGAATGCTTCGAACCGCCTCTGTGTTGAAGACGTCGCGTATACGCTTGTACATCGCAATTGCGACCTCGACATCGCCCGGGTGAGTTAGCCAATTCGGATTGACTAACGGACTTCGCGCAGGAGAAGCACTGGCAAGTGAAACATTGCCGCGAGATAGTGGAGCGGCCAACGCGGCAATAATAGAGGCGTACATCTTCCCGTCCTTTGGCTGATCGAGCCATGGGATGTTGAATTCTCCAATATGGGCTGCCGCTGGGAAATACTCAATATGAGGCCAGTCCTTTGGGAAACGAAGCAATTCGTCCCATGTTGACTGGCTCAGATTGGCGCTACTGGGCATCCGCTCCCACGCCAGGAACTCAGCTACGTTTGTTGTCAACGGCCCGGTTTGCGTCAATACATATTCAGCCACAGCCTGTGCAAGTGCGACAGGGTCTCCGAGTACCCGGTTAAGGGTATCGAATGTCACTTCGTATGTGGGCCCAAAAAGAGCATGATCAGTCAGGTTTTGCCCTACACCAGGACGGTCGGCCAGTACAGTGATTCCATGTTCGGCAAGATGTTTCGCAGGGCCGATGCCAGACAACATAAGTAGCTGCGGCGTGTGAATAGCACCAGCTGAGAGTATCACCTCCTTGTTGGCAGAAATGGTGTATTTCAGCAATCCTAGTCCGGCGACTTCAACACCAGTGGCCTTTTTGTTGTCATCAAA
The DNA here is from genome assembly GCA_026262445.1 of Bipolaris bicolor. NCBI lineage: Eukaryota > Fungi > Ascomycota > Dothideomycetes > Pleosporales > Pleosporaceae > Bipolaris > Bipolaris bicolor. The sequence goes on from JAODYD010000026.1 coordinate 416,313, forward strand.
AAGTACCTTGTTGACTCGCGATCCTAGATATACAGCGAGTTTTCTGCCTACGTTCGTGTCTTTTGCCGCGTATACGAAATCAGCCGAGCTGGACCGGATCTGAGCGCGCGGTTGAATTGTCGTTTGCGCGTAATGGTACCCGTTAAGGACGCCTTGGTTAAACTTATCCGTCAATTTCATACCGAGGGCCTCAAGTCCCTTGGCTGCCCATGTCGACCATACGGGTGTCCAGTTGGGATATGTCACTTGAATTGGTGAACTTGATGATGGCTCGAAGTCCGCCTCTACATAGGCCGTCGTTGCATTAGCCAGGCGTGTCTTTTGATTCGGTGGGGTGAAGGTGAAGCTCTTCTTGAAGTATGGCAAAAATTTGTCGAACGTGTAGCTCTCATCCCCGACAGCCTCTGCCCACGCATCCAGAGCCCCTCGGTTGGGGCGGTGATGGATCATGAAATTCAGGCCCGAAGAGCCGCCGAGACACTTGCCCTGCGCATAGTGCATTCTACGGCCTCCCGCGCCAGCTTGTGGAACTGTTACCAAGCCGTAGTCCACAGTCGGGATACTGTCAGCTGGATTCGAGCCTACTCCGATTACATCGCCGAGGGGTGCAGGACCAACAATAGGCTTGCCAAACTCGTACAATCCTCCAGCCTCGACGATTGCGACTGTGAAGCCAGCTTCAGCTAGACGATATGCGATTGTGTTGCCGCCCGTTCCGCCACCAACTACGACATAGTCATAAGACTGCTTGGCACCGAGCGTGCCTGCGAGACTCCCTAGAAGTGTTTTCGTGACACCCTCTGGCGCGGTCCATATGCTGTCAATGATTGGGTCTACTATTGAATCCAGTAGTGGAAGTGCGAGGACTGAGGGAAGCAGGATCAACTTGGGAAGAAGCATATTTTACAACGAAACCAGACAGGGCCCCCTGCACCGGTTGGCTTCAAGTAGTTGCGCGGGGAAAAATAGAGGAAGAAGTCCTTCGGACTGGAGGAGGTAGATCTTACCTGGACAGCGGCCAGACCTAGCCTTTTATTTCTTACACCTCCACTCGCAGTACAATCCTTATTGAGTAAGATTATATAGCTTAAATCAAGTGACCCATGAATCTTCAAAGACCGGTTGATCAAATTTTTCCTAATTCTGCCTAGGTAACACGCTTACCAAGTTTTCTACTTTCTACATGCACGAATCTGAATGGGTCTTGTGCAAGAATTGTGATGATTCGTGACTTGTCAGGGCCTGTTGGGTTCGAATCGTAGCTAGGATCGTAATTGCAGATCTATCCGAGCGCTATACCTATTGCAGTATCTCCAGAGTGAATCCCAATCAAAGAAAAAAGGGGGGGTGGGGAAGACAGATTTACATGGTTTTAGATGCGGCTAGATAGGTATAGTTCGACGCGATTTTAGCTTTCGAATAAATGACTAATAATAAGTTACTCTACCACCAACTTAAAAAAGTAATTCTAACTAATCGTGAAATGCTCAGCGTAGATCCGACATCGTCACACTCAAAGTCACTAGTTCATGTCGTCGTATTCTATGATTATTCTAGAACGGAAATGTGATTTTGCCAGCAGAATAGCTAATCTCAATCGCAGTCTGGATCGCGAAACGAGAACAATCCTTAGAGTCGTACCAACCGTGTACTTGTGAATCAGGACTATTGTGATAAAAACAAGGCAATTAGTATGAAGCTCCTATGCAGCCACCAGACCTAGAAAATCGGGATCCGAAGCTTTTACCTACGAACACGAGCTATTCATGATACTATATTCGTTCAGTGCAGTAACTATATCTCTTTTGTTTCATGATTACACCTAGTTCTTTCTGCATTCAGATACTTTCATATTAATCCACACCTACGTACTAGCGTTATAAATACCTAATAGGAAAGTATGGAGCGATTGAGCTGTATTTCTGGATAAATCGCAGTACAGAGAGAGGCCGTTATTTTCCAGTTCGCATCAGTCGGATGAGAGCCGAGGTGTCACAAGAAAGAAGAAAGATACGTACGTAAGTACGTATAGCTTCGATCCTCGGTCGAAAGGCCTCCAATGGGGTTTCGGTGGGTTCCCGTACCCCGCATTTTTAAATAGCGATCGTCGGAAACATACCGCTTTTGAGAAAGAAATCTGATCTGGGTTAACTATCCAGCTTTTATCTGGAACGACTTCGGGTCAACCAAAACCTCTGTATTTACCTACAGCTCAGAATTTCATTGGTGTTCAGGGCAAGTGTAGTAAGTACCAAGACGCTTCTGCTTACCGAATGGAGCCTGGTTGCACTTGGCACCGTCGCAATGTATGGGGACATCCATCAAATCCAGTTGTTAGTTTACGCAACGTGGATCTGAGATACAACAAGGCCACAGGGAATAGATTAGGCGTTCTGTCATAGTGGATACTTCCAGGATAGATATCAATAGCGCTTAATATCCTGGGCACTCCCAGACATTTGTATGTAAATGCTTCGAAGATATTCACCAAATTCATGATCCAACCCTACACCGCCCCATCGCTCGTTCTATTGCTCGGTAGTTGGCAGCTCTTTTGCACTTCCCGTACGAGTCGCGAACATGAGGTTCAGCATTGCATTTCTGCTCTTGAAACTCGCTGTGTTGTCCACAGCCCAGTGGGATAACAACTCAACGGCCCCAATCGAGCTTGCGCCTGCACCCTGGACTTTGAAGGGTACCGTTTATTCTATCACCTATATTCCCCTTTCAAACAAGCTACCGACTAAGGCGTTCGCACCTCTCGAACGGCAGTATGCGTCAGCCGTAGAGGGCGAGTACATTGGCATACTTGGTCAAATCCAGATTATTCGATACACGGATAGTCCTGTTGGTCCGTATGACGAACTTCTGATCGTTCCGGGTTTCTTCAAATACAACCACACAGACCCTAGTGGAAAGGTAGAGGAGAGGAAGAATGTCAGAGTCAGTAGGATCTACGTTAGCCAAAAGTATACGTGTTGGAACGGGAGAACGAGTACGTTTATTCTATATTCTATTCAACAGCAGTTTTCACTAACACAATAACAGATTGGAACATTCCAAAGCATCTTGCTAGGTTTGACTGGGTCGAAGGAGACGATGGTAAAACATCGGTCAAAATTTACCCTCACGATACCACTGGTGACCCATTCGAATCCAAACCAGCAGAAAAACCCTGGTTCCAGGCCACATTCAGGCCTAGTATAATACCTGGCATACCATTCAGCACTGATCTATACGGTCTTCTGGGTGTTGATACATTACTAGCCCAGCCACCTTTGCCCACTGGCAACGGTACTTACGACGAGCTTCCGGGGACAAAACAATGGGCAGCCACAATGCCAAATCAAGTAACTAAGAGTGCTACGTTGGGAACGATTGACTTGGACCAGGGGGATGGTGACGTGGAGGAGGGCCAGGACACGAATGCGGTAGGCGATGAATACTTTCCGAATTTCTGGCCAGGTGTTCCACGTCTGAACATTGCCACCAAGTTGGCGGACGCTACTATCACTTTTAGTGCGCCCGAGCTTTGGACCAACTAATTACAAAGTGGCAGAACTTTTCTCTCCTTTCATTGTTGATAGTTCAATAATAGTAATAATTTACCTCATCTCATGACGCTGCCACAAGGGCTTTGGCAAGAAACTACGCGCAAACTGATAAACTACTGCGGCTTTGGCAGGAAGTAAGCCATTTTAGAGGAATATCTTCTACTTGTGTGTGTTACAAAGCAACATGTACAGTGGAGCATAAGGTATCAGCGATAGCGGAACATTGCGCCGGTGTGTTCGGTAGTTTTTCCAATATGTGGGGAAATGCAAAGATGCCGTTTCGTGCAGGAAACATGTTATTTCCAAGCATTTCCTTATGTCCACACACCTGGATTCCAACCTATGCATTGTATCACGAGAGCTATATCTCTATAGAATGCAGAATGAATAACGCTGACAGTAAAGAACCCTCATTTCGTTCATGCTTTTAAGCATTTCAGCTTGAGAAAAGCACCTAAGAAACGGTTTTTACATATTTTGGCTGAGAATATTTGAACCACACTCGATGCATACAAAAATAAAGACACATGAGATACAGTACTTGCAAATCCATTGGCCGAGACGCACAGTTATCTTTGGCCGTAATCTGGACAAAGAGACTACAGTGCGGCTTTAGGTTTCCATCGAATGTATGGATGCTCATCCAAATGTGATGCAACCAAGTGATCAATATCCCGTGTATTCACTAGGCCAGGATGCGCTTGGTTAACGTCCGTGAGACCACATAAGCGCATGGATGTCTCGAGTTCATCTTTGAGGACTGTATCACGCTTTGAGAATAAGTTCCTAAGAAATTACAGGATACATAAACTTACTTTGTGTTAGATGTTCAACACCTTCCGTACCATATGTCAATGAATACAGATACGGGCGACCCACTCCGACAGCAGTTGCACCTAGAGCAATCGCCTTGAGGATATCTGAACCGCGTTCAAATCCGCCATCGATATAAATATGGAGCTTATCAAACACATCTGGGCAGATGCGATGAAGTTCTAATAATATTAAAATACTTGGTTGAGCTCTAATAATGTTTTAGCTTGATATTGGAAAATTTGGCAGACCGGCGACTTACCCATCCAGCGATCGACCGCCATGATTACTAAGGAAGACACCCTCTGCTCCAAATTGCACGGCCATGATTGTATCTGCAGCGCTTTGCACGCCTTTGAGGACTACAGGCAAGCCGGAAACTCTCTTAATCCACGCGATATCTTCCCAAACTAGACTCTTCTCTACATAGGCCGCCATCAATCGGCCCATACCACCACCCTTTTTGTCATTACTTGCAACCGCACCGGAAATAGCGCTCGCGACAATTTCGGCGGCGATGCGCTCATCTGCTTCGCGCTTACCTGGGACTGGAGCATCAACGGTAACAAATATGCCCTTAATGCCAAGAGAAGCCGCTTTTCGCAACAACTCCTCAGTTTTCACTCGCTCAGAGTTGACGTACAGTTGTAGCCAGAACGTTTGCCCTTCTTTTCCTGCCTTGACAATGGAGGTGAGAGGATAACTCGCGTTGCTACTTATGCATTGCACAACTTCCTCATTTGCGGCACCTCTGGCCAAAGCAAGCTCACCGTCCGGATGTGCCAGTCTCGCCATAGCTGCGGGTGATATGAAGAATGGTGCTGACGACTCGCACCCCAAGACGTTGCGCTTGATAGAAACAGTCTTGACATCGCGGAGGATACGCGGTCGAAACATGATTCGTCTTATCACCGCTTTGTTCATCTTATGTGTGACGAGATCGGTTGCAGCGCTGGAGTAAAACGCCCAGGCCTTGGGATTCAATGTATGGCGGGCGACTTCCTGGAAATCAGCGGCAGAAATGACCGAACGGAGAATTGGTTTCTCGTAAACGAAAGGTATCTGCGCAATTGCATTGACAGATTCAAGCCGAGTAGCCATTGGAGGTTTGGGCTTGGATTTGGCATCTGCCGTTCCTTCTACTGTGCTTTCACGAGGGTTTTCGCTTGATGGGAGGATATTGCCGATGAACTTCTCTTGCGCTAGTGTTTCCTCAAGCATTCCCGGGGCGTGGATTTCGTTGTAGATTTCAGTCGCATCTTGGCCTGCATACCTGAGAATAGCTACAGATTGTTAACGAGATCTTACAAAACATTTGCGAACATTGAATTCAACAGCTTACTATCTGCCCCTCCAGGATGCGAAGTGAGGAAATCGGTCACATTCCAGACTTGATTGTTGATGGCAACCCAACAGCTTTCGCGGCTATTGTGCGCTCTCACGTCCTCAAATGACAGACAGGGATTCCCCATACTGCTTATAGTATTCCCTGAGATAATATAAACCACGTATAAAAAACCTTTAGGACAGAAACGTCAAGAATGAAGAGGGCTTGGTAGTTGGAACTTTGCTCAGTTCGTCCCCATCGGAAACGAGACCCTCGCTCTTTCAGCTTGTCTACGCCAGTCTATCACTCTTCTGGCACGCTTTTTCAATGAACTCCACATGCGGGGGAAGAATGGATTCTCCACGCTGGTTCGAAGGGTGCGTTTTTCGGTGTTCTCAGCGTCGGGTAACCTCACCGTGGTGTAACTAGCTCCACAACGGACTTCTCCCCGAATGACGATCTAAACACCTAAAAATAGGGACACCTCTTGTTACCAGCCGCACACTGTGCATACGATGCATTACGTGCCTCTCGGCGCAGCTAAATATCCGGACACTGCTGCCCCACCAAAACTCGTTTATGATAGTTATCGATAGCAGTGTTATGAATGTTTTCCGGTGAAGGCTTCACATGCGCGAAAACAACCCCAGGCAAAGTGCAACCGCAGCTCCTGGCTAATGAAATGAATGGATGGAAATGCTCATGCCTGGGGGGCTGTGTCCATTAGAAGTACTCAAGTATATGTAACATTTCAAAATTAGAGAAAAAACAATATCAGAGACCTTTGGCTAGTTACATGATTTGGATGTCAATTGACTAGACTTCTATTTCTCTAATGAAGTTCATCAAACAATGATGATATAAACTGCTTTAGTATTCATGAGTCTGCTAATTAATGATGTGATTTTTGGTTACCAGTTCCGACATTGTATCTATGTACAACAATGCAGTGTTCTAGCTGTCTACCCAGTCAACATCGAAACGAATGAACTTAATCCGCTGTCTCCAGAAAGTAAATGCAACGTTCACGACATCGTTTCCATCCCTATCCACCCATATGCTGGGATAACTGAGTTCTCTATTCTCCTTTGTTCGCGAGTTGTTCGTCATGCAAAATCCATCGCCTTCTTGCAATGTCTTATTCTTCCACGTCCTACCTCCATCACTACTCACACCTACGGTCATCATCTTGCGAGGTACTCCCCACACAGAATCCTTGGTCGAACCACGCTGATTGATGCGTTTATCATCTTCGGGAGTGATGTCGTCATAAAGGCCCTCCCGCTTCGCTTGGCCTTTCTCGAACCGTGAGTCGTTGTAAATCATGATGAGACGACCATCAGACAAAACCTCGAAACAGATACCAGAGTTTGGATTCGGAAGGGATGTGGGCTCAGGTTCCGTCCAGTCGATGCAGTTGATAGATGTCGACATGTAGATGTTGTCTGCCCACCGCGAGCGATAGAAAGCAATGTATGAGCCATCAAGAAGCGCTTTGATGTTCATGTGTACAGCCCCTATTGATTTGGGAACTTCTTTCTCTTGCCAAGTTTTTCCGCCATCTCTTGTATATTTGACAACGGAGATGTCATCTGAGCCGACCCAGCGAAAGCCAGGAGGATTGCGACAGTACCATGCTGGGAGCACCCAAGTGCCATCTTCCAGGACAGTGACTGGCTGTCTAATGAATAGCCCTTCATTATTGAACAGATTTTGTGCCAGACTCCATGTTTGGCCTTCATCTGATGACATACGGTATCGCACAACGGCTTTATCTTGGTTTCCAGCTGGCTGTGCCGTATACATTACCCATAGATTTGTGGTTCCAGGAACGAGAAATAAAACTGGATTTTGTTCGCTACGCTCTGAATCGTCCGAGATCTTTTGTGGCGTCGACCATACCCGTGAGCCCTTTTTCAGCCGTGAAAGATGGATGCAAATATCGGCGAGTCCTTCCTGGGAGCCCCCGAACCATGCGCACAGCAAGTCGCCATCTGGTAGCTGCAATAAATTAGAGGCGTGAACTTGTACTGTGGATGCCGGAATGTAGTTTGCAGCGAAGAAGGGCTTCTCCGATTGGACGTCCAGCTCGGCGTTGAAGTCTGGCATTTTTGGGATTTTGTAGGAAGCCTTATGACTATTTCAAACGATGAAACGTTGAAAGCAAGCCGGGTATAGAGCTTCAAAACGAAAAGTGAACTTGATATAAGCTTGCCAAGTAAGCTTCTTCACTCTGAGAGCCAATGAGCGTGTGCTATCACAGGCTTCCTAAGGTCACGTCGCTAGTACATCTGTGGGTTAAGCCGATCCGGAAAAAGTTCCGAGCATCCTTTCCTAGTCTTCCTAGTACCATGATCATCCCCGGATTTCTCACCGAGAGATTCAGAGAAGGTCACACGAAGGATTGCGGGGAAATGCGAATGCGGGGAGAAACCGACCAGCATGTCAACCAAACTAGCTAGATATGGCCGTGTTTTCATGCCATCTTGGTATGTTATAAGAGCCAGCTTGTAGAAGACAGAGTTTTGCTCCATACAGCTGTCCATAAATTGCAATTCGAGATATATTTTCTCTCCTTCAAGTTCTTGACTCGATTCTATATGCAACATGGGTGGGGGTACAAGCATTTGGGTTTCGCCCCAAGCTCGGAGTGATCCACGAGAGATTTACAATGGCCGTTTGGCGTTTCTGGGAACCACTATCGCCATGGCTGGCTGTGCCTATGGTTTTGATCAAGGGAACATCGGAGGAGTACTGACTTTACCGACATTCAAGCATGCCTTCGGACTGGACAGCCTAAGCGAAGATGCTGCGGATGCACGCAAAGGTAATATTGCGTCTTTGAGTAAGGTCCCCTTCTTCCAATACGCCGCGAATTATGACACTAATTGTCAACAGTGGCTGCTGGTGGTGCTGCAGGTGCTCTACTATCTGCTCCATGTGCCGACTTCTTAGGTCGCAAGTGGTCGATGATGCTCTACGGCTTATTGTATCTGCTCGGCTGTGCCTTTCAAGAAGTTCCCCATCTTGGCCTTTTCTATGCAGGCAGATTTCTTGCTGGCGTGGCAATTGGGTGCATGTCTGCTGGCGCACCCCAATTTCTGGCGGAAAACTCGCCCAAAGCGATTCGTGGATCAATGACTTGTCTCTACAACCTAATGATCACCACTGCTCTGTCATTAGCATTCTGGACAAACTTTGGAGTTAGCAAATGGAAAAATGTCGATGTCACAGACAACACACAGTGGATGTTAGCATTGGGCATTCAACTCATACCAGGAGGATTTGTACGTATCTCTCCAGTTTCGACCGGTGATATCATCACTGACTTATAGAAGATGGTGGCAATGCTACCCTTTGTGGAAGAGACGCCTCGCGCCTTGATTGCGCGTGGAAAGCGTGAGCAAGGTCTTATCAATCTCGTCAAGCTTCGGAAGCTCCCCGAATCTCATCCCTATGTTCAGCAAGAATACATGGAAACATGCGCACAAGTGGATCTCGAGCAAGAAATCGCGGCTGGACGTAACTATTGGCTAGTTATCAAGGACGTTGCGCTTGTACCATCCAATAGGCGGCGCTTTTTCCTTGCCATCATGCTCTTCCTCTTCCACAAACTCACGGGAACCGACTCACTCAACTACTTCGCCCCAGAAATCTTCACTATGATTGGCGTACAGGGGGGATCTCAAGCCTTGTTCACCACTGGCATCTATGGTGTCGTCAAGCTTGTCACTGTGCTCATTTACGTCGTCTTCATTGTTGACCGCGTCGGGCGAAGGTTGCCTCTTATCATCGGTGCGTGCCTTCAGGCTACTGCCATGCTGTACATTGCACTCTACGTTCGATTTGCAAAACCAGAGGTGGGCGGTGGCACCGAAATCGGCGGTGTTTTTGGTATCGTCTGGATTTACATCTACGCTTTCGGATGGTCATTCGGTCATAGCGTGGCTTGCTATGTGGTGGCTGCAGAGATCTTCCCTTCTCGTATTCGCTCCTTCTGCATGAGCTGGTGCTTCTTCACGAACTGGATTGTTGATTTTAGCATTACCAAAGCCACGCCGTCGATGATGACGCATTTGGGATGGGGGACTTTCCTTTTGTACGCAGTACTGACCTACATCGGCGCTATCTTCGTCTACTTCTGTATGCCTGAGATGAAAGGTCGGTCTATTGAGTCTATGGACGACTTGTTCCAATTTTCGATCTGGTCTATGTGGAAGAGGGCATATCCAAAGGAAAATGGCATGGTCCATCAAGACATTAGTGATCTTGCTCATGACGAGAAGGATGAACAATCCGTACGGATTGAGAAGGTTTAGATTTGTAACGAACATGAAATGTATATTTAGGGTTATCTCAGTACATAAGGAAGGAAAATCAATAATATACTGTACAATTATATCACTTCTAATGGTTTGCTCCAGTCCCACTTTAGATCTGCCGAGATGGCATGCCGTAGGCTTTAATGAGTGGGGTCACGCGACGAAGCGCATACAAGTCCGATGAAACGATGCCAAGCAAATGATTCGAAGACTAGGTACTCGGGAGTCGGCATTCTCGCCGTAGGGTGACCTTTCGGAACCTGCAAACGACTGATCATGTTTGAACATAGAAAAGAAGCGTTTGAAAATCTAAGAAAGGACAAACAAGGATCTTCGAACCTTCGAAATCACATCCGGCACGATGAATGACTACACTAAGACTTTCAAACTGAATACAGGCGCTGATATCCCCGGCGTGGTATGATACTATACATCAGCTCCCACTTGTAGTGTGTATTGATTGATATAGGGATTTGGAACATGGCAAGCAGCCCCAGGTGAGGCTGGAAATGCAGTCAAGATTGCTATAAAGTCGGGATATAGACACTTGGACTGTGCTCCCCTATGTATGTATATTAGTGACGTGACATTGTAGTATTCTCTAACACTGTATAGATTGGAATGAAGCAGAGATTGGGCAAGCGCTCTCCGAAGTGTTTAGGGAAACCTCAATATCTCGATCCGAAATCTTTATAACTACAAAATTATGGTCCTCCCAACATTCAAACGTTGAATCCGCTCTTCTTCAATCTTTGAAAGACCTTCAACTCGATTATGTTGACCTCTACCTTATGCACTGGCCAGTATCCCTTCCGCCAAACGATCCTTCACAACCGAACTTCGGCAAAGAAGACCGTATGGTACACGCCTCGGACTGGGACTTTTCGAAAACTTGGGCTGCGATGGAGGATTTATTATCTACGGGCCTTGTCAAAGCCATCGGCGTGGCAAACTTCTCCACGATCAACCTCGAGAAACCATTCAAAACAGCAAAGGTGATTCCTGCAGTTAATCAAACAGAGCTGCACCCCCTGCTACCTCAAAACAAGCTTCACGAATTTTGCGCGAAGCATGGCATACACCAAACCGCGTTCGGGCCCCTTGGTGGCAAAGGCTCAACGCTACATACGCACAAAGATGTGATAGAGATTGCAGAGCAATGGAAGACAACTCCTGCCCAAGTACTTCTTTCTTGGGGTTTGAGCCACGGATGGAGTGTCATCCCCAAAAGCGTGAATGCGGAAAGAATTAAGGGGAACTTGGGGGTATTCGAACTAGACACTAATGAAGTTGATAGGCTAGATAAGCTGGCGAAGAGAGAAGGGAGGAGATTTAATAGGCCAAATTGGGGTACTACGGTTTTTCACGATGACGATGACAGCGTTGCGTAGGTAATTGATTAGTTGTTCGAGCAAATCATGTCAATTGATCTGCGTACGGAAGAAGTTGTGATGATATCTACTGGACGTGCGACGACATCACCCGGGTCGTCATGTACACCCCAGATTGATTATTTGATGTACGACAACGATGTTTCTCAGTAGTCATATGGCTGATAAGGGATCGTCCGATTGTTGCCCAATTCAATGAGCTCGGTAATCTATTGGGGACCCCGCTCTTTGAGAATTACCATCGGGCCGATGTCCGGAGGGGGGAAGTTGGGGGGACACTCGAGAAAACGGACCATCTCGCATTTCCATGCCAGTTCATTCATCACAAGTGAATGAATAAACATGCCACCGAAAAGGTTATGGTCTCAGACAAATGATGGACAATCTTCTCCACAATCGAGACCATCCGACTCGTCGCTTGACATCCATGCACCATCCATCTCGCGCAAAGTAAAGGCGTGCGCTGCTTGTCGAAAACAAAAGGTTTGGCTACCTCGTGACAGTCCACTCAGTTCGCAGAGAATTCCGGATGGCATCAGCTGACCAGTCAACTCTCAACAACTTAGATCAAGTGCATAATTGGCGACCGTGGACCGCCGTGCAAACGATGCACGGAGCGGAATCTAGCATGCGTGCTAAACAAAAGCCTGCAGACACTGATTGAGGAGCGCGGTCAGTACGTATATTAGTTGCGTGCGACATGACACGACAGCTTATATGTACTTGAGACTGACAATTGTACATAGATGGAGACATACGCTGGCTGCCGACCTTGAGCACGTACATGTTGCATTGCAGCAAGTTCTATCTCAATTATCTCTTCCTCCTCTCCCTCCTCTTCAATCGGAAGTCATTGCTCAGCAGGATGAATCACCCCAGAACATGACTGAACGTGACGACCCCGGGCCCTCATGTGATAACTCACCTCGGCTATCCCCAGGAGACGATGCACTTCACGTTCCCATAGAATCGCTATACCAAATCACTCGGCTGAGGGCTCTACGTTCTGATGATATACCTGACGCATCCGTCCCATCCCCTGCACACACCCCGAACAAGCCCATCGACGACTTTATCTCAAAGGGAGTCGTAAGCGCTGAGGATGCTGGCCGTCTTGTAAAGTTTTATCTCCGACGTATTGACAAGTTCATATATCTGCTCGGCGGTGGGAATTATCAGGATCTTGAAAGCATGCGACGTGGCTCTCCTATCTTAACTGCCGCCATATGCACTGTTGCCGCACTTCATGACCCTGCCGATAACCACCTGTATGGGCCTTGCAATAGGGAGTTCCGTCGCTTAGTGGCGGCATCCATGTTCGAGCGCCGCATCAATCGAGACTGTATGCGTGCCATGTGTGTTGGCGCTTACTGGCTGCACGACATCTCTTGGACCCTTTCTGGATGTGCTATCCGCCGAGCCACAGAGATTAACTTGCATCGAAACTACCAGCTGGTCATTGACAAGAACAACGAAGACGCCATGGACTGTATGCGGATATGGTATATACTGTACATCTGTGATCACCATCTGTCTGTACTGTATGGCCGCCAGAGCATTATTCATGAAGATGCATCGATCCTGGAATGGGAAGAGCTCCTAAAGTCACCCGTGGTCACTGATTCTGATAGACGCATGATTAGCCAGATTGCTTTGTTGATCATTATGAGCAATATTCGAGACCTTTTCGGACCTGATACCGGGGAACCAGTCCCTAGGGCATTTGTGTCGCAGTTAGCGAGTTTCAGTAAGCGCATCGATCAGTGGATGGGATTTTGGACGACGGAGTTGATGAGTAGGTTCAAGTCACACCATGTCATCGGATCTGACTAATACGTAAAGAACTTCATGAGCGCATTGGGGAATTTCCCGCCAAAGGTGTTATACTACACCATCACTTCGCAAAGCTTTATCTACATTCTCATGTGTTTCGCGGTCTCAAAGGCGCTGTTGTCCCAACACACTTTCGGGAAAGTGCAATGGCTGCCGTCTCCGCCTCCACAGCTATCATTGAACTCATACTTGGCGACCCAGACGTAAGGGAAAGTCTTGTTGGAATTCCCCATTACATACACTCCATGATTGCCTTTGCTTGTGTACTCTTACTCAAGGTGGCTGCGCAGCATTCGGGTCAATACATTGATGACAGCTTTGTTCTCGACTTGATTGGCAGAGTGGTCCAGCAGTTCCGGTCGACATCTACCGGCAAATACCACTTAGTCCACTTGATGGCCGATGGCCTTGAAAGGATGGCATCATCCAAGATACAAAGTCCTTTTATATTGCAAATGCACAACCCCTCCGCCAACGGTGACCCGCAGGCTGGGCTATCACATGGTATTGGCAATACGGTGACACCACTCAATACCAACGACACAGGTAGCATGTATGTAAATAATGTTACCGGCCCCGGCTTTGAAGCAGACTTCTGTTTGGGAACTTCACAATTTCTCTTATCCGACTTTGGAAATTTTGACTTCAATTTCGGTGGGATGGGATAGATCATGGCCATCACTTTCGAACTTTCAAACTCTTCGCAAACCTCTCCACCTCCTCAGTCAAACTAATATCATGGCTCATTCCCAACGACTCCGCCAATGTAATATCGAATCGCGCCGGCCAACTAGCAACGATAGCCTCAACCTTGAGATCCCGCTTTTCCTCCACCAGCGCTAATGCCTCCTGCCCACCCACATTCATGAGCGCATCGAGGATCTGGCCCACCTTAACCGTCTGACCAGGCAGATTGACAGTCCTTCCATGGTTTGAGCCAAACTTCTCTGCAGGCACATCCTTGGTAGCAACAAGATTGCGCACGACGGTCTTCGGTGAACACACCCACATCTCGAGGTCCTTATCTACAGGCATCACCGATGGCTCCCCTTTCAGCGGTTCCCGAACAATACCAGACGCGAAACTCGACGCGGCCGCGGATGGGGCACCAGGTCTGATAATGACAGTTGGGAGCCGACATATTCGCCCGTCAATCAACCCGCGACGCGAGTAATCGTTGATCAACGTCTCTACAATCAACTTCTCCGCACCATACGAAGATTGCGGAATCGGAATCGTCCTTTCTGATGTAAGAGGACTGGAAGGTTCGGGAGGTCCGTAGACGGCGAGGGACGATGGAAAAACTACGATAACACCTGGTTGATTTCGCCGGAGGTGGTCAAGAATTAAGCGATGCGAGTCGACGTTGACGATGAGACCAAGGTCAAGATTTGCTTCGGCGCCTCCCGACATGATTCCGTGCAGTAAATAACATGCCGACCATGTTTGAGAGCAGAGTAAAGAATCCACCGCAGAAGATTGCGTAAGGTCGGCTTTGGAGCAGACAACACGGGATGGGTCTGGGCACGGCGGCTCAAAAACATCAGCTAGGACGAGATTGATTGCTGGAGAAGATGCGAGGAGTGATATGGCAAGTTCTTGACCTATAAAACCGCCAGCTCCAGTTATGAGTATGTATTGTTTGTTTTCCGTTTGGGAGCTCATAGTTGGCTGGGTACTTGCAAAAGCAGTTGTGGTGGAAGAATATGTAGATGAGCCGGAAGGAATACCAGAACGACTGTGGGATACAAGCACCTAATCGAGCCATTCATATGGATACATTTTCACAATCATTTGCTTTGAACACTGTTATTTGGGCGGTTGTGCCTAAGCCGGCGAGAAGGCCGAAGAAAAGCTGCAGCCGACCGAGTTCCCGGCATGCCTTCCATCGGAATGGAATTCCGATCTTGAAGTGGGACAGAGCTGTTCAGTATGGCAATGCTCCATAACTAGCGCAAAGAGATGACTGAGTAACTCTGGATCGGTTCGTAATTGATGGTGTTTTCACCCAACACATTTACGATAAGAAACACAACAAGCCATGTCGGCGCCTTCGCCCACCACCATCACCCCCAAAATGCAATACGCCCGCCTCGGTACATCCGGTGTCAAAACCTCGCGCATTATTCTTGGCTGCATGGCCTTTGGCTCCCCCGCTTGGGAAGGCTCATCTTGGACTCTACCAGAAGATGAAAGCATGAAAGTCATCAAGCGAGCCTGGGACCTAGGGATCAACACCTGGGACACGGCAAACACCTACTCCAATGGGGAAAGTGAGCGTATTCTCGGGAACGCCATGAAGAAACTCAAGATTCCACGCTCCAAAGTCGTCATTATGACAAAACTCTATTACCCAGTCATGGACGACGAGTCGCGGCCTCAGCCGCCAGACAGCTATTCGCAACAGCTCGTGAATCAGATGGGTCTGAGCAGAAAACACATCTTTGACGCCGTTGAAACATCATTGGAGCGTTTGCAAACCTCGTATGTTGACGTCCTCCAAATCCATCGCCTCGACCGTGAAACCCCGCCTGAAGAAATCATGCGCGCCCTCCACGACCTCGTCTGCATGGGGAAAGTGCGATATCTTGGTGGGAGTAGCATGTACACCTGGGAGTTCGCGCGTTTGCAGTATACAGCGAGGCTCAACAATTGGACAGCTTTTACATCTATGCAGCCTTTCTACAACCTGCTCTATCGCGAAGAAGAGCGCGATATGCTCCCCTTTTGTAGATCTGAGGGAATAGGAATGATTCCTTGGAGTCCGCTGGCGAGGGGGCTCTTGGGAAGGCCTGCTGGTGCGACGAGTAGCAGGAATGAAGCTGATGCGAAGACGAAAAAATGGTTCGGTGATGCAGAGCCTGATATCATTCAACGGGTAGAAGAGCTGAGTAGGATCAAAGGGTGCAGCATGGCAAGCGTCGCAACTGCTTGGGTAATCAAGAAGGGATGCTCGCCTATTGTAGGACTTACCAGCGTGGAAAGGGTGGATCAGATCATGGAGAGTTTGGGAGTGGAGTTGTCAGATGACGAATGTAAATACCTGGAAGAGCTATATAAGCCGAGGTCAGTGCAAGCTATATAAAAAAATTAGTGTGTGAACTGGTCAGGACTCGATTTCGTAATGAATTTCACATTTTTCTGTGAGGTGGAGCGAATTTGTTTCCATATGCTTTGACAAAGAAAGACTTTGTCATTCCTAGCAACACCAGCATGTCAGAGATTGCAGGGAAATCCCTCCAGGACAAATATTATCTAGATAGCCGAACTCCGAAGAAATGTAGCACAATGGTCGTGCAACCGCCTCACAATGATCATTAGCTATCATTCACCGCGCTGTCACCTTTTCACGAAGTTCGGCGGCATAGCTGTATTACCTCGAACCACCTACCACCTATCACACATTCCTCACAATGCCAAGATCCCCTGCGGAGAGTGAACTCCAGCGCGTCTTGGTTGCTGCGGAGAGAGGATTGCGGAAACCACAGGGTATCTAACCCAAATGTGGCTTCCAAAGAACTTGTCTTAGGTACAGATGAGCGCTCTTTCTTGAATATCGAATGTACCGTTGCGGCGACGCTTGCCGCATTACTTCAAAAACTGCAGACTAAGCCGCGCTATGCCACTGCCAAGGTAGGGATCACAAGGAGCGATACAACTACAAAGGGGCTAAATATGGGGAAAGCACTGATTTCAGAGCAGGCTGCTGGAGGGGTCTCACTCTGGAGATGCAATAAAGAGTCCTGTATGTACTACTATCCCGGTTTGCTGTATCCGGTCTTCCTGGAAATGCGGAAAATGGTCAGACACTACGGGATTTGGTATGTGAGTGGTTCGTGTGAATAGTACTTGTTTCATTCATCGCCCCTTTCCAATCAAAATGTAGATGTTCCTACTGCAGCTCATTTCAAAATATCCGCTACATATTGGAATCTTGGGAGTAACGAGATGTATGCTTGATTGTTTTCGTTACGGAACAAGGAGTGAGTCATGAACAGAAGAATCATGCGGGAATTACCCCGCTAGTCGAGTCAAATTTGGCCAGTGGGGGAGCCACGCATAGTGCAGTAGGGGTCTTGATTAGCGCCCGGTCTTCTCTCCGATACTCTATTCTTTGTGGGGGAACGCGGGGACTGGAGAAACTTCCGAGCAGGACATTTCGAGCGAAACTCTGCATAGTTTTCTTTTCAAATTTGAGGTTGCTGCGCCTTCTTCTTGTATTATTGACTACTCTCTCCTCAAAATCCCAAATTTCTTTCTTTTCATCTCATTCTTCATCTTTGTATTGCTGCAAAATACACGTTCGGAAAATCTGACCACAATGCCTATCTCCAAGTCTACCATAGACAAGAAGAAGGTTATGCTTCCGCCAGGCGTTTACACGCCAGTCATTTCCCTTTACAAGCCTACAAAAACTCAGGAAATCGACCTCGAAGCAATGTACAAACACTGCCAATATCTCGTCCGTGCTGGCCAACACGGCCTTGTATACCAAGGCACAAACGGCGAAGCAGTTCTCCTCTCACGTTCTGAAAAGATCTCCATTCTTCAAACTGCCCGTCGCGCTGTTACCGATCTTGGTTTTCCCGACTATCCCTTGGTCGCAGGTATAAGCGGACAAAGCACGAACGAGAGCATTGAGTTGGCGCAAGACGCCAAAGATGCCGGCGCATCCTTTAGTCTACTTCTCCCACCTAGTTTCTGGGCCAAATCCGTTACCGAGGAGGCACTATTAGGGTTTTACAGAGATGTCGCTGACGCGAGCCCACTGCCCATTGTCATCTACAACTTCCCCGCTGTAACTTCTGGCGTGGACCTGAATTCTGATGATCTCGCCGCTTTGGCACAGCACCCAAACATTGTCGCCGTCAAATTAACATGTGGAAATGTTGGCAAAGCCATCCGCCTGACTTCACGTTTTTCGCCTGCTCAATTCTCAGTGTATGGTGGCTCATCCGATTTTCTGTTCCCTACGCTTGAGGGAGGCGGTGTGGGGTGTGTGACGGGGATGGGGAACGTTTTTCCCAAATCTACAGCGAGAGTGTATGATTTGTGGATGGAAGGCAAGAAAGAGGAGGCTAGGACATTGCAGAATGTGGTGGCCAATGCAGAGTGGGCCTGCAAGAAGAGTTTGGCGCTGACAAAGTTTGCTGCAGGGCATTTTCTGGGTTCAAAATTAGGAATCAAGAGCGAAGCGTTCTGGCCAAGACGTCCGTATTTGCCTCCAGGGCAAAAGATGAGGGAGTGGACAGTTGATGTCATGGGAGTGTTAGAAGCAGAAGAGAATTCTATTGCAGAAAGATGATACATATTATTAGATAAAGCGAAAATTCCAAATCACCTCACATCGAAATCTCGTCTATATCTTCCTTAGATCCTATATTATAACGGAGCCATTTTAAGAAAAGTACGTAAAACGGTTACATTATAGAAAGAGATATTGTATACTGTCATAAATAACAAGCACGACTGCACGTTATGTATTCTAAAGGTAACACTTTCGTATCTGCCTCTCGAATTGGTTGCTAGGGCGTGGTTAAGGCCATAGATACGTCGGGTTTAAAGACATCTATTCCGTCCTGTATCACTGCAGGCCATGCTGCAGCGTCGCACATCGGGTCTTAGTTACCCGGCCCAACTTACAGTGGGAAATTCGCGCTGAATATGGCTGCAGATACTCTACAGCGATGTGGCCAACATTCCTGATGCGCATGGAGCTACATCTACCTTGCTTGAGGTCTAGTGCAATGCCATCTCCAGACTAGGAATACAGCACAGCACGCCTGTCTCAGCTCAGGGACAAATACTAAGGAAGAATCAGTCATGGAGATATATATGCAAACTTATCTCTGTATGGATACTCTCAAGGAGCGGAATAGCATAGTTTGACTAGGCATAGGTGTAACATGGCTTCTATCATACGTGATTTGTTTTTTGCCATTACCAGCAGAAATGCGCGCTTTCCAGATACTGCAGGGGCTATTTCTTTAGCTGCGAAAGAGCCTGTTAGAAGATCGCCTTCACTTCTTTCTCCCATACGGCGTCGCTAATCCTCCACCTACTCTCGCGCCCTGCATATTCCACTCCGCTGCACTCGCCGCCCCAGCTCTATCCTCTGATACATCATAGGAACCAAAATTTCTTTCTTTGAAATCATTCCACCGCTCGCGAATGGTCTTCTTCTTACGGTCTGCCCGTCGCTGAGCATCCAAATCGACATGGTCGGAACCGAGAACTGCCGCGATGGTACTTGCAGGTACACCGGCGCTGCGTTGATCTATAGCCTTACCCTGTGACCCAGTTGGGTTGAGTTGGCCGTCGGGGTATTTAGGTGGCTGTGCTGATGGCTCGGAGTCGTAGTAAGTGGGTGGTGTGGCGCCGAGATTGACGTTATCCCTTTTGACTTTGGTATTGGCGTGATTCATGTCTGGCTTTTCGATGCGCTGTAATTCGATTCTGTGCCCATATCGTGACTGATGGGAAATTCCGCAAACGACCTGTTGATTTCGCATTCTGGTAAATATAACGGTAGCTTTGTGCATAGTCATACCTCAAGTTTGAGGGGTGAATTTAACGGTGCCAATGCTTGGCGAGTCCCCCAGTAACTGCAGCACTGACGTAAGGTTGGATGATTTGCTAGAGAAGAGCCCCTCTACACATACGCCAAGGTTGCATGGGAAGGATAAGACTCCCACAACACATGACCTACTGCGCCGTACTTCCGATATTGCAGCTACAGGACTTATTCCATTTTTACCTGCTTTCCAGTTCATCAATGTGTAAAGTTGCAGTATCGATTGATATCTCAAGGTAGACATATTCAGATAATGCTACACTATGCTTCCTAGAAACTTTATTGGCTACACGCATGCTTCTACAAACGAATGTTATGTGACTATTTCTATATCAAAGATAATCATGAGCAGTATTTTCGAGGCCTACAACAATCATTCATAACTAGATTAATTTTACCAATCATCGGAATACAGCACTTCACCGGCCCTGCCACTTCCAAGCAATGAGTTCATTTGCGCTCCTCAAGATACCTACCAACTTTACCAAAGAAAGCACTGACATCTTTCTTCGGCACGGGCTGCCTTTATACTATGATGTGAGCCTTTCTCTAATTTACAAATCTTGGTCAACAACAATTGGCACATGTGCCATTTCTACGACAGGAGAAAAGTTGGTAACCTCATTGCATGTAGGCCGTCATGAAGAATAAATGAAAGTGAATAATGCTCAGTGAGATTAGTCGTAATGAGAGATAGATCATTGGTTGTATTACGGAAGGGCAGCCTAGTTCTCATTGATCGAAATAGAGGGGTTTAGTTACAATACCCACTAAGCCTGCCTGCCGAAAAGGTACTAAATCAATAACTAATACCTTTTGTATATAATGACCTGTGGGTTTCCGCCACACTGAGCTTCTTTGCTTCCTGGACAAAGGGTGTTACAGACTTTGCGGTCGAGTCTAGTAGCTGTGTTCATGGAGTCAGAACAATAGCAGTTTGGTCCTTGAAGTGCGAAGTGTGTATATGAATGGAACTTTTGTGAGCAATAGTAGTGGTCGTTAACGCTCATGTTAAAGAAAGAAACCTTATTTGGTAAAACATCTTTATCTTGGTAGCAACCATACCAACGCCACATTTTGTCAATCTTGATAAGTTTGTCCGAAATCATTGCCTTTTCCTTTTCATACGAATCCTTTGCTTCGAGCATTTCGGTTTTCAACTGCTGCTCGCGCAGCAATGCATCGTTGAGTTGTGCAGCCGATGCGTGCTCGCGATCCAAACACTGATTCTTCTCTATCTCACAATCATTGCAGAAGGGAGTTCAGTGATAAGACGGAGGTAGCGTCTCATTGAACGTGATACCATTGGTACAGGTACAAGAGCAGGTCGGCTTCGATAACGGATCAGCGCATGTGAGGGAAGGCTTGGCACCTAGGTTTACGGATCAGCCAGACTGGAAATTTTGATTGTTCCTTTGCATACCCACCATTGACACATTTGTAAGAGTCGGTTAACATGTCCATGGAGCCTAGACTTCGTTCCATAGAGCCCATTTCAGGCGGCATATAACCCATGTCTGGCTGCATATACCCCATATCTAGTAGCGGAGAGCCATCCCCTTGTTCCGTGCCGTAGCAATAAGCTGTAGCAAAAAGCATGAAGATGGAAGCGGTTGAAGAAGCCCTCATTGTGAATAGCTGGCCAGAGCCGTGGTGCGTAATAGGATTGAAATGTTGTAAGAGGCTAATAAAGCGTTGAAGAGTGGTGGAGTGCAACGAAGTGTCCTAGAGCTTAGTCTTTATAGGTCTCTCCATTAATTTGGTTTTGTAGCACTTTGAACAAGATCAGCCAATTCGGATCTCATTGTGCTTCTTTCAGGTGGACGCAGGGATTGCATATGCAATTCGCATGGTTAGCTGTAGTAATGCATGATACACTCATAGCCTTGTACTACGTACAATTCCACCCTGTGGTAGGTTGTTAAACATCTACAGAAAGAACTTGATTCGAACGGTTGATTTACCTATACAAGCGTGGGTGTGCAATGACGACTATTCTTTTTTTCGCTAGTTTTGAGCCACTGCGAGATGCTGCTGAAGAAACAAGCTTCACTTTATGACACAAGAGAACTCAGAATTTCTTTTCAACCGAGGAAAGCGACGTGAATGCGGGCTTGTAGATCTATAGCAGCAGCAGAGGCTGCAAAAGCGTGGAGTGGGTAGGTCTACTAACCCTTGTAGACAGCCAGCCATACGCGCTACCTGTTCAGCCAGAATGCTAGGTACAAGAAGATAAGGCTTTGCATAGTTGTCGTGAATTCTGGGCCTCCAATGCTGTACACATGTTTATCTAACCAATCCCGAGTTCAAAGAGCGTCGTTCGGATTGCCCGTCGCTGTCGCAAGGTATTGCGCATCAGGGAAGAGCTGTTAAGGCCCAGTGCCGAGGGCCGCTCACCGGATGACAGAATGCTTTTTCGGGATTTTCAGCACCGGTCTAAACCCAGACTGAATAATGTTATTAGTGACTGGGCTGCTTTTGAGATAACAATCAAAAGTGATTACTTCTAGAGGAGACTATTTTACCGTCTTGGCCCATGAACCGGCTATTGCTCAGTGGCATGATGTTTTGGAAGTACACCGAAAACATGGTCAAATGAAGCATTCCTACAGTTATTGGGGCTCTGAGCCCTCTGTCACTGAGCTCGACGGCCTGCCCGTACAACTTGTCTCCAGAAACCCTAGGTCCAACCGAATTTATCATCTCTTTCCCATCTAAAAGCGCAAGTACTGCTGTTACTATATTTGAGAGGGGTGTAATAATTTCCTTTGGCAAGATAGGAAGTACATCGGACAGCAATAACGGTGTTGGGACAGGTCCAGGACATATAGCATTGACTCTGATCTTGTCATTAATCAGTATAGGGGCGATCGATCGCATCAAGCCAAGTACACCATCTGAATTTGGAATTGTTAGTTTAATGTGCATGTGAGAAGTAGGAGGAACGCGAGCCTACGTTTTGATGCCGTATATAGCGGATTGATAGTGGCAGGATAGAACGCGCTGTTGCTTGTTGTGATGACAACAGAAGCATCTTCTACCTTTGACAATTTGAAATAATGGGTGGCCAGATAGGTGGTGTAGCACACACCGCTCAAATTCACATCTATGATGTTGATGTTTGGCTTTGGAGGCGGCGTGGTACTATGAGCCTGATAGTGGTCCAATGAACCCCCTACACCCGCGTTGGCGAAAACGAAGTCAATCTGGCCTTCGGATGTATAAATTTCGTGGAATACTGAAGCAAGATCATCGTAATCTATAACGTCAACTTGGCGAAAATTAGTTGCAGCCTTGACTTCAGAGCGAAGTTTCTCGAATGCTTGAGGATTACGATCAAGCATGTACATATGCCACCCTTGACGTCCAAGAAGCGCTTCTGCAACAGCAAGTCCCATTCCAGACGCTGGATGAGGAAAGTCAGTTGGCATAAAGAGTACGATAAGTTTCGCATAACGTACCACCACCTGTGATTACCGCGACTCGGAATGTAGACATATTAGGCGATCAAATTGTTGGTTCAAAGTAGTTGATAGAAAAAGTACGGCTCGAGTGACAAATATCGAATGATTTGGTGCAACTAATCCTGCGTTGTCATAAGTATTCGAACACTGCCAGCAAGACAGACTGGTAGTACAGTAAGTCGAAGGTGGAAGGATACCGTGCATATATATATACATAAGCCCATTTTGTTTTGCCTAGTCTGGGACAAGGGTAAACGTAGTATCGTTCTGTTTCTGGGAAATCATGAAGGTTTCGGACGAAATAAATCCATGCGTCGCTTTCCGTCGCAACAAATGGTACGGAAGCATATGAACGAAAGTAGCGCAAGGAACATGGTTGTTTATTGGTGGCTTCTTGTATGGCAAATTGTCCAATAATGGCGAGGATTGAACGGCCATGTGATAAGAACTCAAACGACGACGAAGTAAGCGGAAGCCCCTATTTAGCGTGGACGCTAACCATGTTCGTATCTTCTTACCCCAGGAAGGTAGAAGAATACGCCCATCATAGAAAGAGATAGAAAGAAAAGGAGAAGAGAACAAAGCAAGGTAAAGTAGAAGATAAAGTAGAAGAAGAAGAAGAAGAAGAAAGTAATCTTGAAGGTCTAGCCTATTCAGGGAGTACGTAGTTCCCGCTTCCCGCGTCGTTCAATCTTTCCCGTCGAAAATGGTCGCCGAATGATTGCTTATTTTGTTAGAATATCCTTTCTAAGAAGGCCCCCGCAGTCCTGTCACCATTAAGAGCCCAACTACCTGTGTTCCGTGGAACGGGGATAACTTTCATCGAAAAGCGGGCACTAATCATTATTAGCTCAACTCATTATGATATGGCTACCTAATAAGTTATAGTGAGCAGAATATCTCTGTAGACCTTGTTACAATCTTACAAAGGACAGGGGAGTAGAGTGCTTTTTATACTATGTAGTATTTATACTAGGTCTAGATCTTAGATATATTTTCATACGCTGGGAGAGACACTTAGGTTAGAACAACACTGCTCTTTCATTGCGCAAGCTTTGTTCGTGGTACAACCATGTCCTCTCACTTTCTACGCCTGATTTTGTCGGTTTGTACCTACTTGGCAAGTACGAATGCTACTTGTTGAAGATGCAGCCGAAAAACTCTTGGGCACACCAATCCTGGCTTGTCGAGTTCCAACATAAAAAAGGGGTAATTCATTTGCGTGTGGCTATTTTCTTCGTGTACCTGATAGGAAAGCGAATGTTTCCTTCCAACGCTGGAACTGCAAAAAGTCCACAGTCCACACCCATCAGGCTGATGCAAAGGCTGGTTGATGGCGAGGCCGCATGAGGATGGGAGCAGATGCCGTCTCTAACAATAGCTCCAGCCACCTGGCTCGTCGATCCCAGAAGGCGATTACTGCACAATACCAGTCACCATTTTAGTAAAAAAAAAACCTCTAGATTCTTGAATATAATCAGTCGCACATGCTTTGGCAGGTGATCACGTCGCAATACGTTGGATATTGTGTAATCTAGAAAACAGTTTGTAGAAACTACTACCAATACATGACCGACATAATCGCTCACTTCCTCGCGCCAATTATTTTTTATTTTTCTCGACAATGAAGATTCTTTTCTACAGTTTTGAATGGCCATGCGTCCCGGACTACAGCGAGCCTCGGTAATACCGACAGCAGACTTGGCAGCTGAACATTGTCAGTCCACAGCTGAATCTTTAACACCCGTTAGTACTAGTATACAAACATTTCGTTTAGCTTCAGCTCCATGCCTTCAGCTGTATTACTTCCTGAACGATAATAGAGATGGCACCACTTGAGGCGCCGTCGTGTACACCGTCTTTTGCAATGTGCACAACCAATACGATGTAGCAACCACACTCAGGTCGGCGGAGATAAGAAAGATGTGGCTACAGCTGGAATCCTTCAAGATGACTGGCTTGACAAGCTGGATATGGGCAGAATCAACCCGGAGTATGTGATGTACGTTTTTGTACCTCCTTGTGAGGACGTTTCACAGGGGATCAGAAGCAGCATAAAGGGTACATGTTCGGACGATACCTGGGTTTCTCTCATCAACATCCCAAGCTGCATCCTCGGACGATCAGCGCTTGTCGCTACAATCCTTTTCATCATCTCCATACGATTATTGGTCGAAACCAAGCCTGCGATTTTGCCGCTTCGATCGTCGAGGCAGCCCGAGTATATCCACAATGGCCGCAACTTCCCTGGCCTTGCTGGCCCTCGCAACTACTCTAGTCTCCGCTACGACGACATGGAGCGAAAACCTCGTCCTCGCCGACTGCGGTATTGGCCTGGGAGTAAATGGCGGCTCTACATCACGCGAGATGATGTACTACTCTAACATAGCCTGGGGCCCCCCAACATACATGGCCAATGTCCCGTGGGACGGCTCGTACCCTTGGCGACCAAGCGGCGTGTCGCAGACACTCCCCAACGGAGATAAATGGACAGTAGTAATCGACAACAACGTTGGAGATCCAAATGTCGCGGGGTTCGCTTGGCACACATACGATCCCAATCCCCTGACGTGCTTCAGTCGACACCTGGATGGGCTCTTTACTCTGGCCGACGGGAAAAAATGTAGCATGGCGTACATCTGTAATCATGCGCCAGCAGGTCCAAAACCTCCCGCGCCAGCGCCAGCACCAGGACCCGCTCCGCCGTCGTCTCCACCGCGACTGGATGAGAACGCAACGCCTGGCGCGCTCAAATACCAACCCGCCATCGACTTTGACAAGTCAGCCTGCTACAACACCATGGCCATCACGCGCAGCGGCCAGTTGAACAGCGGCCTGGAACTCGGGCAGGGCGACTGCCGCACATTGGACCGGCTATCCAACAGTAACGTTTACGTGCGCGAGAAGTGCACCAACGACGGCTGGTGCTTCTACCTGTACGGATACTATGCTGAGAAGGACGAGGGGGGCAGTCTGGCCAGTGGACACAAACACGACTGGGAACACCTGGTTGTGTGGACTCTGCACGGCGAGGCCAAATATCTCGGATGGTCGCACCACGGGGACTACTCAGTCGACTGGGCACACGCAATAAGATGGGAGGGCAGCCATCCCAAGTTTGTCGTTGAGCGCGACAGAGGCACTACGCATTGTTTCCGCAAGGCCACTGAGTCGGAACCACCGGAGAACGCGACGGGGAAGTGGGTGCGGTCGCCCTTGGTCAGTTTGGAGAGGATGAACGGGGGGCTCAAGGATAAGATGTTAGGGAATAACTGGGGTTCGGCGCATATGGATCTGAAGGATGACAGGTTTGATCAGACGTATTGGGCTACTTGGAAGATGGCAAAGGCGCTTGATAATCTGGGGCCTCCACGGCCGGATCTTCCCGGTCCCCCGCACCGGGAGTTGTAGAGGCGGGGGGTTGGATAGATAGGGCGAGTTTATGGTGTGGATACTCGGGTAGAATATGTATGTAGATAATGATATGTAGTTAGTAGAAATGGAACAAGATGACTAGTAGAAGCCCGTCACGCCAGTCTCCACTCAAGTAACGCAAGACCGCCATGCACGCGTCATTGGTTCATCTGATTGGTAATCTGACTTGACGACCGAGCCGACAACGACAAAGCATCAGATACAAATGTATGTGTTACCTGAACATGAACACCCTTAAACTTTATTTCTTGACACAAATATAATGTCTTCCCAGCGCAACTTGGAAAGCGCTGGCGCAGCGGATGAGCGTGCGCCCTTGCTCGCGCACGCTGACGCGCCCGATTACACGTCCGTACCTCGAGAAGGGGACAATGAACCCCAAGTACCCGACGAAGACGTATCGCGTACATGGCAGTACATATGGAGAGGGTTGCTAGCCTTGGCCGCAACGCTCATCATCGTTATGTTTGTCAAGGCATGGATAGACGCAGACGACGTCGATGTACGTAACCCCTTGTAGTAGTACCAGCCAGCCCATGTCCACACCCCAAAACGCTCACCACATATACCACAGTTCGACCTCAAAGGCGCCTTAAAGCGGGCCTTGGGCGGCGGCCTCAGCGGTGCCGCAGCCATGATTCTCCAGGTGCTGCTCCTCATGCCCATCCGCACCATCATGAACTACCAATACCGCCACGGGACTTCGACCACCACCGCCACCAAAACCCTCTACCACGACGGCGGCATCGGCCGCTACTACCAAGGCATGGGCGCAGCACTCTTCCAGGGACCCATTGCACGCTTTGGCGACACAGCCGCTAATGCCGGTATCCTCGCCCTGCTGCAATCCAACGGGTTCCTCAAGCAACTCCCATCCCCCATCCAGACCATCTTCGCCTCTGCCTGCGCCGCAGCCTTCAGAATGATCTTAACCCCCATCGACACCCTCAAAACCACCTTACAGGCCCAGGGCCCCAGCGGCTGGCGCATCCTCCGCAACCGCATCAAGTCGGATGGCATCGGGAGTCTCTGGTGGGGTGCCTTTGCCACCGCAGCCGCCACCTTCGTCGGGCATTACCCGTGGTTCGCAGTCTACAACTTGCTTTCCGACACCATCACCGAGCCGCCTAAAGAGCAGATTGGCTGGTGGTTGCTGCGCGCGGCGTTTATTGGCTTCTGTGCGTCTGTCACGTCTGACACCATTTCTAATTCTCTAAGGGTCGTCAAGACGTACCGGCAGGTCAACGACACGCGGGTTTCGTATACGGAGGCTGCAAGGAAGGTGATTAGGCAGGATGGGCGGCTGGGCCTTTTTGGCAGGGGTTTGAAGACGCGCATTATTGCGAATGGGTTGCAGGGGATTTTGTTCTCGATTTTGTGGAAGTTGTTTTTGAAGATTTGGGAGGAGAGGACGGGTTAGAAGTTTGGAGGAATAGAAGGGTTAGAGAGTGGCTGGGATGCATGTATCGTCGTGCGCGAAGCGAAGTCACTGGACCTCGCCTCCCGCCACTCTCCAGTAGAGCCTGTACATCTGCCATTGCAGCCACAATCTTGGGGTAGAAGTATGTACATATGTGTGTACGGTGGAGCTCCGGATATCTTACTGTGTATAGACGTACTTGTGCGCTTGGTAGGTATGCATTCGAGTCCTGAGCATCGGCAGCACAGGCAAAGACATAGA
The DNA here is from genome assembly GCA_026262445.1 of Bipolaris bicolor. Lineage (NCBI taxonomy): Eukaryota > Fungi > Ascomycota > Dothideomycetes > Pleosporales > Pleosporaceae > Bipolaris > Bipolaris bicolor. The sequence goes on from JAODYD010000026.1 coordinate 444,707, forward strand.
CACACTTTAGATTTATCACTCTTAGACAGAAAGAGCTTTACATCCATCATCACGTTGTTGCTTTACACCACTCATGTTTACCTGTCTACTCCCATATTGTATTTTTTTTTCTTTGGCTATCAATTCCTCCGCAAGATATCCATCTACAAGATATTCCCCACCAGTTCTCCGAAATCATCATGTCCTTTCCCAATCGCCATCTCAAAGCCTTCCTTGTTCTATTGCCGCCTCCATCTCAAACTCCTCCCCAATCCAAGCATCCCTTGCTCCTCAAACCTCCTCTCGAGAATCTCCCTACCAATTCCCCGCAGTGTCCCCACAAATCAATACCTCAAACCCCTCCTTACGCAAATCATCCAAAACAACAGCCCCATCCCTCTGATACGCCACCAGCTCCTCCACACTCACCTTCGGTACGTACACCCTCCCGTTCCTCCTATTCTCCAGCAGTTCACTCAGCTTCTTCCTTTCCTCGCCCACTCTACTCCCATCATAGCGTAACTTCCGATGCATCGACCCCATGGTACGCGGCGTCCACTCACTCGCTCCGGTGGTGGCCGCCCCATCTCTTCCTTCTTCAGAATTCTTGCGCTTGAAGAATGCGTTGAAGGCTTGCAAGACGGGTACGCGTCCGGGGAGCCTGATTACCGCTCCGGCTTCGATGGCGCTGCGGAGCTTGGCGTGGAAGAAGTCGATCCATGCGACTTCTTCGGCACTGTATGGCCTCCATGCGTTTTTGGGAGGTTTCGCGTGTTGTTTGAAGGCTGGATCGGGCTCCTGAGGGTCGGTAGCGTCCTCCGTTTCACGGTCGAGGTATGCTTGTGAGGTTTTGGGTCGTTTGGGAGTACGTTGTAGAATACCGACAGGAGACGATGTAACTTCCTGTCCATGGATGATTTTAGGCGTTTCCTTTTCCCCGTGTTAGCTAGATCTTTGCTTGATGTTGTTTAGAAGATAGGTACCTCGTGTGTACTGTTGATGTAGTTGAAGTAGCCGTAGTGGTCAAAGTACTTTTCGTCAAAGTCTGGATCGATCGGTTCGACATCAAGGGCGTTGTGAGGACTGTACTTCAGATTGGACTTCCCATGGGCCCGACCCTTGGCCGATTTCCCAGAGGTCCCGTTAATGGGATTCCAACCTGAGATATGAACAGCGCCAGCTGTGGAACGAATGATCTTGGTTTTGCATGCATCGTCAAAGGCTTCGCTTTTGTCGTTGTCGTTACCCGCTTCGAAGAGATTTTGGCTGAGCGGCGCCATACTGAATGATACGCAGATGTAGCAGCTACTGTTGAGTATGTTTTTCAATATATGCAGACAGAAGCAAAGTCCTTCAAGTTATACCCAGGCGTTGTGGACGAAACCACCGGTAGAGTGAATACATCTTCGGTGTATTGCCAAAAAGGGTTACTTTATTCTCACCAAGTAGGTGAACTGAGTGATGATTGGTGATCAGCAAGTAGACTTCACGATCATGTCCAGACAACTACGCAAGGACAGGTTCGGAACCCATCCTAGTGTAAACTGTAGAGCTCGAGGCTCGTGTCCACTATCAATACGGTGCACTGATGCATTTTACACTTTCCACCTGTTGTCCTTGCGTTAAAGCAATATACAAGACACGACATGCTTTTGTTTTCTTGTATTTTGAGCTATCTGACTACACGCTCATGGAAAGGCAGTCACATTAGTCTTCTGAAAATATCTCTTACATGTATTTCAATTGAAAGGCATCGTTCTGTTCCCCACAATGGCGTACCTTTGGTCTGCCAGAGTTAACCAAGCCATTGTGCACACGTCATTTTCTTTCACTCATTTACCTTTTTGGTATGAGTGCTTCTGCCTAAAGGTACATTGTTTACAATCAACGCCTTTCACTCTGAGATCTCAGCGATGAAATGAAGCATGTACCGCGGAAATTTTGCTTTCTCTGTGCTATATTAAAACCATATCCTAGTTGCCTGTAAGTTTCATAGCATCATATTCCAACTTATATTGATTTTATCATCTTTCTCCGAACTCTCGACTATCCACGCATTCGTATTTACCAAGCATACACTCAAATCTACATTGAAATACTCCATCACCATGGCGCCCAAACAACACGACGAAGACCCAGAGAAAAACGCTTACAAGCAACTGAGCATGAACGGCGTCCTGAGGCCTATGGCAAAGAGAGCTGGGTTCAAAAACTTTAACAGATGGAATCAGGATCAATTGGTGGACATCTTTGTGGAATACGATCGGGTAAACCCGATAAAGATCCGTGATCTTCCAGACTCATACGTCGCGAGTTCCGACGAGATTAAAGCGCAGCATGCTCTGGTAGATCGTTTGATCAAAGGGAAAAAACTCAACCCTTCTGTTTCTAAACGAAAAAACGAGAATGACACGGAGACAAGACACCCCAAGCGTGCAAAGGTTTCGTCCGGGGATGACGACCATGTCTCATCCTCAGACAGTGGAAAATCCAACGACAAACGCGCGCCTAGAAGTGTCGCAAGCACTAAAGGAGTTTCCAAAACAGGTTCCAAAGCGGGTGGACTACAAGAGAAGTCCAAGCAGGTAAAGAAGCCCGCTATAACCAAGCCCTCTGGAACCAAGCCAGCTGCAACCAAGACAAGATCCCATCAAGCATCCACTCGCAAGCCTCCACAAAATAAAATGAACATCGACGTTGGAAACCCTCAAGATACAGAATCTCAAGACCCTTCGGCTTCAGCCGTCCATCCACCCTTTGTGGCGCCAGGTGCACATCCAGGAGATGACGACAGCTCTGATAGCGACGGCTCCGACTCTGGAGATGACAATGAAGACGATGTAGTTAACGACGAAGATCCTGAGGTCGAGGAAGTGAGCATAGCACCACCCAAGAGCATGGTTACATCCATGGGCAGTGGCAAGGGTATATCCAAGCCCAAAGGCAAATCCAAGGCCAAGGGAAAATCCGGGGACAAGCCTAAGCCCCTTGGATTACACCACGGAGTTCGCAAAATTGGTAGGTATACTAGCTCGGATTGGGATCCTCTCGACGAGAGCATCCCAAATAGTCGACTTACGTGGTACGAACAAGAGCAGCGCTTTCGCGCGCAACAAGAGAAGGCACGTAAGGAGGCTAAGGAAAAGGGATTGTCATACAATGAAGGAGAGGAGCCGGAAGAGGAGCCGAAGAAGGAGTGGGATTGGAAGAAACAGTTGCGTAGACGAGGATAGGCGGTGCGTGCTGGATCTAGTATAGGTGTTGCATGAATTGGACTATCTCGCCAAGAATGCTACTAACGTACATCCCTTTGTAACAGAACAACCGCCGTAACGGACAAATTTACAGGTACTTTGACTTTGCAGCAACATCATAGCCTGCAACCATCGTGAAAACTATGTTAGCCTATCGAAATATATAATAGGGTTGATTCTGAGTCGATGCATGCCCACCAATACAAAAATTACAATCGTGTAGATGCGTTCCCTCCAGATGTGAGAAGACACCTGCTTTATCTCAATAATGCGCCTCACGAGTTATACAACCACCACTATTAGTCCTATCCGTCGCAACGCATCTATCACTTTTGTATACGTCTAGGTATTCGATAGAATCGTTTAGGCCTGCTCACCAGCGGTAGGGGCTGGTCTGTTGACTGATTTGTGCGTGATCGCCATACGGACTGGTACCTCCGTATCTGATGCACCAATCAGCAGTGCTGGCATAATCTCGATCGCGGAGCTAGCTAGATAAAGATAAGCCCAAAACGTCAAGTCACCTAATGCCTTGAGCTTACTGTATAAGCATCACGGTGATAATGATAATTCACAAGTTCAAGTATGCCGGTCAGCAGATACGAAAGTAGAAAAATCAGCAGCAAATATGCTAAAAAGCTCCACATCTAACTAAAGCATCTCTATAATCTATAAAATGCTATATAACGTACCCAGCCTCGCCTGAGTAAAAGCATCTAATACCAATACCTAATCCAAATTTGCGTACATTAATACCATAAACGAGTATACTGCCACTAAGCTCATGCTACTTACGGTCCCACCCCAGCCATATATAAAGCTCGCTAACACACAACTGCATTATTAGGAAGCGAAGGACACGACACAGGCTATGCTTGCCTTAATTAAGGATTACTATAATTAGAACTAGCCATCAAAATCGAGGCATCTGAAGCAAACCAAGCCCTATTATTACTTAGAAGAACGAATAAAGCACCCAGATAGAAAAGAGTATATAGACAGAAAGCGAGAATAGAAAAAACAGCGGCTTAAAGATACTAAAAACGATAAGGAGTAGATAAAATGCGCACTTATTAGTGCACGCACCCTTAATTACTTGCAGACATCTAGTAAGAAGGGGCAGTCCCTACTAGGCACACACGAAGGCTCGAGATACAGTTTTAACCCCAAGGATTTCTACGAGTACACTTGGATGTGCCTTAACTAAGGTCGTAGAACACGTAGCTAGAAGCAAGAGCCTGCAAAACTAGAGGCATTAGAGACAGATCTTAGTTCTTAGTATAGGAACAAAGCTTTGGCGATTATAGAAAACGTTATCGCAAGATAGAATGATAGTGAGAAGCTAGACAAAATTATCTAAGTGGTGACTTTAGGCAATGTTTTTGGCAAGGCTTCCGCCACAGTGGACATCAAGAGTGAACTGAACCAAATACGGGAGTTAATAGATCACTTACAGTCGAAGCTTTCGTGACCAAAGTTTATATAATAACGTTGCCACTATTCAAGCACTATCAACGCAACATGCGAAAACTTTGCTAAGAACGTGGCAGACTGATTAGCTAGTAACAGATAGTTGAATATAGCATGATTCACTATGTATTGAATAGTCAGTTGTGTGTCCTTGAGCATGAGCAGCTCATGTCTATCTCTACATGACTGAGTAACGTGCCTCCATGCGTAGCGAAAAACCACCTGTGCCGAAAAGAATTCATCATCTGGCAACTTATCGCCCTCCCCCATTATTCTCTCAACATATGAACAATATGATACGATTCGTCGTGAATTTCTCTCTAGGGTTCATTATGTAGTTCAAAAATTACAGCACTGCTGATGGTGTCGTCGAATGTTCTTCCTAGAGTATTGAAAACTGCTTCAGTTTGCACCCCTGCTCCATCAAGTTCAACTGCATATTATTTTGTTTCGGAATCTTTATGGGTTACTTCTATGAGAAAAAAGTCATAAGTGAACGCTCAAGAATGCTCAGCCGTTGCGCTATGCTCTGCAAAAAGTATCTCCGTTTCCGTGTATAGACTCCCTGATTTAGCGCGGAAATCTAGCTTGCTTACAAAGTATCCGCTATAACTATGTAACTACTCTATTCTACGCTTTGTGGAAAGCGGTTAGCAGTGGCGTCCGCATCTAGAACCTTCTCTTTTCGCCTGAGCGATGAGGCGCTTTGGCTATTCTTAGCAATGATCGTAGAGCCATTGTTGGCTGTTCCCCTTCCGCACCACCACACTGACTGCCAGTATGAATCGAGCCGGCCAGGCTCCAGCACAAGGTCTCCCCCTTCATATTCGTAGAACGTACGCTGCCCGATCCGAACTAACCGGTGTTCCTCTTACTACGATCTGGCACCACGAAAACGGTCGACAATCGATAGCAGAGAAGGCCAAAGGCCAGCAGTACCTTACCCCAGAGGAGGAGAAAGCCCTTGTTTCCTTTCTGCTGCTAATGTCTGACCTTGGACAACCGGTCCGAGTGAAGTTTCTACCTTCGCTAGCCCTTGTCCTAGCACGCCAGCGGGCTCCTGTTACGAAGCCTCCGAACCACAACTGGCCTCAAGCCTTCGAGAAACGCCACCCCGAAGTCAAAGCAAGGAGAGTGAAGGTGATGGATCGGAAACGTCACGACATTGGCATATATGCGAAGATTACACACTGGTTCGAAGTGATCGGAAGAGTACTACAGGATCCGGCCATACGGCCAGAAAATGTATACAACATGGACGAGACAGGCGTCATGCTAAGCATGCTTAGTTCCGTTAAGGTCCTTGTAGGTAGGAATGACTTACGAGACTATAGAGCCGCGGGCGTCAAACGGACTATGATCACTGCTATAGAGTGCATAAGTGCAGACGGTAGGTCGCTCCTTCCTCTCATAGTTTGGCCAGCTTCAACCCACCGAAGCAACTGGTATACATACCCAACCCCCGGATGGCACTACGGACATTCGGAGAACGGCTACAATGACTCTAAGATCAATCTAGAGTGGCTTATGCGTGTATTTGATCCCCAAACCAAAGCCGTCGCAAACGGGAGGCCGCGGGCATTGATCTGCGACGGCTTTGGGAGCCACGAGACCCTTGAGATCTTACAGTTCTGCTTTGAAAACCATATTCTGTTGTGTCGTATCCCCTCCCATACCTCTCACAAGCTCCAGCCTTGCGACGTGGGGCCGTTCGCGCCCTTGAAGGCGGCGTATCGTGACGAAGTCGAACGGCTCTATCGCGGCGGCTTAGACACGGTTGGTAAGGAGCATGTTATCTCTTTGTATAAACCTGCGCGAGACAAGGCGATAAGTAAGAGGAACATCTTAGCCGGATGGGCCGCGACTGGTTTATTTCCGTTCAATCCCGAAAGAGTACTTCGACACACGCCCAAGCCGTTGGCAGAGCTTACCGTATCGGAACCTAACGCAGTGGTATCTTGCCCGCAAGGCCAGCGCCTGCAAACGCCAATGACTCCTATTACCCCTGTTACCCCTGTAACAACTGAGGCTCTCCTATCGTTGCATGACCTGATCAACCAAGAGCTTAACGACCCAAGTAAACGCCGTCTGCAGAGGCACGTACAGAAGCTCGCAAGTGCCGCCAAGATATCATTTGCTAAGCAAACCCTCCTTCAAGATCAGAACCGATTCTTAGCTAAGATTAACAACGAAGTCAAAGTTCGCCGATCGACCAGATCAACCGTCCTAGGAAAGGCGAAGGTAATGAGCTATGAGGACCTCGAAGTAGCACGCGCAAGGCGCGCTGCGAAAGATACAGCTACAGCGGCGAAAGGCAAGGGAAAGCGTGGTCGCCCGCGCAGGGTTACTGCGCCAGAGACAGCGAGAGATGTGGTTCCGCTAGAGGAGGCGGAGGCGGAGGAGGCGGGTTCCTCGGCACCTAAGAACATGGACTCGCGATTGAGCGAGGCTGACTCAGCGAGACCTCTATTTCCATGGCAGGCTCCAGTAGCGCAGATGTACATATTAGGATAGCATTGTTACTTAAAGGCGGTCTTGCGCTAGGAGTTGCGATATACTTAAGCTTAGCTAGATAATGCATTGCGACAGGTCGTGTTGGTACGTACTATTGCTACGGTAGTGCAGGACAGCCTTCCCAAGCTCGAGTTGCAACGTGACGCTGCAGCGTTCTCAGCCTGGCTGCACTCAAGATGAATGGCAACACCTTGGACATCAACGCGACGGTCTCGCCACCTCGCGAGCTTACAGAACCACGTCCGCTGTAGACGTCCGCGCACCGCATCATGGATCCCCTTTCGGGGGCGGCAAGCGTGATAGCTGTCATCGACATCTCCGCTAAGGTCGCGTCGCTTTGCTTCCAGTACTCAGTCGAGGTCAAGCACGCAAAGGGGGACATCGAGCGCCTCCACCAAAAGGTGAACGATATCAAGAATGTCCTGGAAAAGCTTCAACGGCTCCTAGACAAACAGGACAAGTCGCAACTCTCTACCATACGCTCATTGCTGGACCCGCTCCAAAAATGTTCTCAGGAGCTAGAACGGCTTGAGGCTACCCTCCAGGCCAAACTCAAGCCCAGCCAAAGCCATAAAGCGATGCAGCGATTCGGGATGCGAGCCTTGAAGTGGCCATTGACGAGCAAGGAGGTGGAGAACGCGGTTCGAAATCTTGAGACATACGGGAACACTTTCAGCCTTGCGCTTCAAGTTGATCAGACGTAAGTTACAGCGTTCCACATTGCAAACAAAGTCTGATAGTCAATCTGGATAGAGGGCTTATCCTTGGTGTTGATCACAAGTTGAGCCTCGTCAACAAGAAAACCGACACGCTCCTATCGACGATTGCTGTAACCCGACTGCCTACCGCTAAAGGCGCTTCCTTCGACTCGCACGTAAAAGAAGATAACTTGACATGCCTTCCGAACACCCGCATAGAGTTGCTACGTCACATACACGATTGGGCAAATGGCAAAAACAGCAAACCAATATTTTGGCTGAATGGCGCGGCAGGCACGGGAAAGTCCACGATTGCGCGTACTGTTGCCCGGACCTTCGCTGACCAACAAAAACTAGGAGCTAGCTTCTTCTTTAAGAGAGGCGAAGGGGAGCGCGGGAACGCTACTCGATTCTTCACCACCATTGCTACACAGCTGGCTCGTCGTGTATCGGGGTTAGGACCTGAAATCGAGAAGGCGGTTAAAGCCGATCCAACCATATCCGAAAAGACTCTGAAGGATCAATTCGAGAAACTGATCCTCCATCCGTTCGTAGACATAGCACATTCACCAACCTTAATACTATTCGTCGTAATAGACGCGTTGGATGAATGCGAGCCAGACAATGAGATACGCATAATCCTCCAGCTCCTTTCGCAAACGAGGGACCTGAAGTCGATATCATTGCGGGTTTTCGTGACAAGCCGACCAGAACTGCACATACGCTTTGGATTTAAACAATTGCCCGACGGCACATTCGAAGACCTCATCCTGCACGAGGTCGCAAAACAAACGATTCAACACGACATCCGCGTGTATTTTGAGCATGAACTGGCTCGAGTACGGGCAGAACGATTGTTGTCCTCAGACTGGCCAGGACGGGATCAAGTCGAGGCGCTAGTCGAACAAGCCGTCCCACTGTTCATCTTCGCTGCTACCGCCTGTCGATACATTGGCGATCAACGCGATAATCCCAAAAAGCGTCTGGAGATCATCTTAGAATATAGGAAGGCGAAAGTCTCGAAACTCGATGCGACGTATCTTCCTATCCTCAATCAGTTATTCGACGTAGAGGATGAAAAAGATAGAGAAAGACTGGCATGCGAGTTTCGGGATATTGTGGGGAGCATAGTGGTACTAGAAACTCCACTTTCGACCGCATCGCTTGCTCGCCTCCTTAACGTATCCAAGGATGACATTGATTGCCGACTAGATTCCCTACACTCTGTTCTAAGCATACCTAACTGCGATAATATGCCTGTGCAGCTTCTACATCTATCCTTCCGCGAGTTCCTCGTCGATGCATCGAAGAAGAAGAGTCCGTTCTGGGTGGATGAGAGGGCAAGACACGAGAGATTGGCGTCTCATTGCCTTCAACTCATGTCCAGCATGAACGGCCTGCGACAGAACATGTGCAACTTACAGCCTGGGACTTCACGAAGCGAGGTTGACGAAGCGCAGATTGCGAGCTCTCTGTCACCTGATCTGCAGTATGCGTGTCGTTACTGGATCCGTCATCTTCAACAGAGTCAGCAAGTCATTGTTGACGGAGATACAACGCATCTTTTCCTACAGAAGTATTTTCTGCATTGGCTCGAAGCTCTTAGCCTTATGAGAGAGCTAAGCAGATGCGTTCCTCTACTTAACAGCCTTAAGAAGCTTGTAGATGTAAGATGCCAAAGTCTGTTTTCAAACTATGCTAACGTATACCGCAGCCATCTCTAAGTTTAGTTTCTAACTTTATACTAGACGCTGAACGATTTGTACTGCGGTTCCAGTCTATAATAGCAGACGCTCCATTACAAGCCTATTACTCTGCGCTTGTGTTTGCGCCAAAGATGAGCATAATACGACAAACGTTCGAAGACCAAGCGTTACTAAGAGTCCAGATAGTGACAAAGAGGGAAGAAAATTGGGATGCATGCCGCAGCACGCTCGAAGGCCATTCGGACTGGGTCAACGCGGTGGCCTTCTCGCCAGACGGCCAGCTGGTCGCGTCAGCCTCTCGCGATAAGACGGTACGGCTGTGGGAGACGGCGACGGGGACGTGCCGCAGCACGCTCGAAGGCCATTCGGACTGGGTCAACGCGGTGGCCTTCTCGCCAGACGGCCAGCT